>VXBP01004956.1:213182-505497 GCA_013400115.1 Rhinopomastus cyanomelas | reverse complement strand
CCACTAGATACAGGCCTCCAACTAGACTCTGTCCCATTGACCAACACTCTCTGACTTCTGTCCTGCAGCCAGTTCACGATCCACCTTACTAC
The DNA here is from genome assembly GCA_013400115.1 of Rhinopomastus cyanomelas. NCBI lineage: Eukaryota > Metazoa > Chordata > Aves > Bucerotiformes > Rhinopomastidae > Rhinopomastus > Rhinopomastus cyanomelas. The sequence continues at coordinate 505,405 of VXBP01004956.1, read as the reverse complement.
CCAATCATCCAGTCCACACTGCCTCATTTTGGCTGCAAGGATGCTGTGGGAGGCTGTGTCAAATGCCTTACTCAAGTCAAGATAGATTGCATCCACCGCTCTGCCATCATCCATCCACCTGGTTATGCCCTCATAAAAAGCTGTCAGTTTGGTCAAGCATGACCTCCCCTTTGTGAAGCCATGCTGACTGTCCGTAATGACCCTTCCGTTCTTGATGTGCCTGGAGATAGCGTCAAGGATAAATTGTTCCATCACCTTTCCCGGCATGGAGGTGAGGAAAGACATTCTTACATAAACATTTTAGCTGCTATTATTCCTAAAGCTGTAATACACAAGGAATTAACAACGGTAGAGTAAAAACACATGTATCTCAATTTGGATGAATTATGCTAAGTAATACATATTTTTCTACACGTTCAACTAATAATATTGCAAAAAAGTAAGTTTTTTTAGTTTATCCAACTTGTACCAGTATGTTTTGTCTCAGAATTTCTAGGCTATGCTGGACGACATTGACGGGAAAAACTAAAACTTGGCCCTTAAAGGAAAACAGAGTGTTCAACCAGATCCCAGGTTTCTTTAAGTTATCATCTTCAGTCTGAAGTGACGGATTAGAGGAAGCATTAGCAGTCTGCTCCAGAAAATTGTGTTTAGGTAGGAATCTCTACAAGGGCCGTTGTCACTCTGTTTGACAAACAGCTTAGTAAACAATAACCTTTAAAAATCATCTCAGTAATGAAGAAAAATGCATTCCCAGGCTTAAAGACTCCCAGCCATTTACAATGAAGGAACAGAAACTATTGTCTGAGAATCACAGATCTGTATTGCCTAGCAGCAATTTAATTATAATTGGAGAAAAGCTCCTTCTAGAAATAGTTTTCCATTTAACTCCTTGCTGTAGAGAGTTACCCCTGCCAGAAGAACCCCAAAGAAATCTTTGGAAACAACAAATAAAGAAGCATTCACCTACTCCTCAAACAAAGCGTATGAAACAAAGAGAATCAAGCACTAACATCCATCTTCCAGGGCAAAGATCAAGGCAGTCTCCAGAGTTAATCCAGAAACACACACTACAGAATATCCATCTCCTTAGGTTTTCCTCTTGTGGCAATAGGAAGTGAAGGATCCCTAAACATTTTTCATTCGGAGGGTATTGTCAAGAAGAGTTACAGCTCATTGTGCAGCATTTCTGATACTGAGTAGAGTCCGTATTTATTACTGTCAATACAGGGTTGTTCTTGCCTTCACACACTCTGCAATGATTATAATGAAGCTGGGCCCAGCCAGCAATAGACCAGTGGGTGTCTCCCAAGATGAAAGAACAAGTAAGGAAGCCCATATCCTTTTTTTAGATGTTATTCCTGATTTTTTTGCAATGACAATATGCAGTATCTTTTCACTGCAGCTGACTGCTGACTGTGCAGTGGTATTTCTGTATCGTTCAATGTAAGCATTTCCTAGCTGTGAATTAAAAAAGGCAGAACAAACAATACACAAACCAGTTTAAATAAAAGGCAAATTAGGTAGTTTTAATTTTATTGGTCAAACATTTTGAACTAGAGTTGATCACAGAAAGGAAACCAATTTTGTTATCTAAAGCTTGCATCTTTCAGAAATTGGATTATCTAGATGAAGTTAGACATTTCACTGTTTAACATGCAGATATGAAACACCAAAAAAAATTGAGATTGTAAAATATTTACTTGGGGTTTACTAACTGTTGATCCAAAAAAGTTATTACAATTCAGATTGCTTGTCGAGAAGCGTGAGAGAGAAAATTAGAAACGAAATTCAAGATTGCCGTTAGCATGTAAGTGAAAATGTTGATGCAGTTTTCTGAATGGATCACTCGACTTTATCTCCATTACTAAACTGAAAGACAATAGCCCCTTGTCAGCAGGAAACTGATCCAAAGAAATGATACAGATGGGTCAATATGTTTACCTAATTTTGTTCTTCATTAGATTCAATTTAACTCCTATAATTTTATAAAAATGCTAAAATCACTAGTCATGTACTTCAGTGAAATAGCAGCTTTGCAAATTTTGTACTCCCAGCGACCGTTAATTCAACACTTCAAAGTAGAAGGGGTAAATGATGCAAGGAGTGATAAATGATGCTCTCAAATAAAAGAAAGGTGATAGCATCAAGATAAGAGGAGGGCAAAACACTACTTATGGAAGAGAGAAGAAACTTTAGGGCAACAAGTACCGTTAAAACATTTCTACATAGAGAATATATGGTCCTGGTCATGAGAGAACCATCAAAAAAAAAGCTTTCCTAAACGTTCCTAAACAATACTACTTGCTTTGATTTGATTTATTCACTTGTACGTCTTCACACAACCTAAGTAGAACAAAACATGACAGCAGGAGTAGGACAACAGGTTTTGAACCCTGCTGTGCTGGTTCAAGTAAGGAAGGAATGCTTTCCTAGTAGGAAACAAAATACCTCGTTGAGCTAGGAAGGAAGAATAGCTTGTCCTCATCAATGAATAGAGAAGTGCTTCAAACATAAAGGTCATTTTGGAAGCTGAACTGAAAAAGTCTGAAAATTGGTAAATTGTAGCTATTAGATTGTCCTGTCGCTATTGTCACAGCACAAGGGGGTGGTTACCTGAAAGCACAGAGAAAAGCAAAATAGCGGGCATGTAAAATTTGCACTAATTTGTTCTGTTTACCTTCATAGTAGCTCTTTCCTGTAGATACATTAGCTCTTCCTGAGTATATTTGCTTCTGAAAATTACATAACCGTATTAAACTGGCATCTCTATCACCTGAAATTAGGGCAAGGGGTTTTTGTTTGGGGTTTTTTTCAGTTTTGTGGTATTTTCTACTTTAAGGATAGGATATGTCACAAAGGTGTTCTTTCAATACAAATACCACAGTGCAACAGGCATCCACCTTAAATTTCTCCTACTTCATTTCACCTGCACTCCAACTCTGAACTTGCAACAGTTTGATTTAGAACAGATAGTAGAACAGTAACAGGTTGTGATTGTTATTTAACTGCCATAGATGGCTGGAAATCTACAGGTCTTCAAAAATCAATAACTAATCGCCACAGGACATCAAATAAACACTGAGAAGACAAAGAGTTTTGTGTAATGCATGTCATCAGGATGACCAAGTATTTATAACAGATATAAAAACAGGCAAACTTGGAACGTCAGGGGTGTTTTTTTTCTGATCACTCAAAGATTAAAGTGAACGTGTTTAGAGAGACATGACTGTTTGAAATGTTTTATAGAGAAAACATTTGCAAGATGATACATAGATTCCAACAAAAATAAAGTAGAAGTTCAGACACCATATGGCAAAACACGTACACCAGTGACTAAGCCATTCATAAAGGCATGCATCAGCCCTTTGCTGCCCCCCTTCAGCTTGTAAGACAGCAAGAGATTCCCTTTTTTGGTTCATAGCTATCAGACTATGTTTATGAAAAGGCTTGTTTCTTACCCAAAGTTATCAAAAGTTTTTCTGGATTACTTGTATCAATCCTCTCTACCCATCCCATTTCTTCCTCCCCATCCCTGTCCTCTTTTTCTTCAGGAAAATAGCGCGCAGATGGTGTTCTACACGTCACGCGTACGTATACAAAACACATCGCTCTAGCGCTGGATTTGAATAACATGTACCAGAGCATTAACTAGTAGCTCAGAAGTTTGGACATCAGAATATATCGTACAGCGCTATGGGACACAGTCTGATAAACAGTCTCACTGGTTATATCTTTCTGCAAGCAACATGTTAAGAGAAGTATATGGCTAAAAGACAAGTAGGTGGACATGAAGAAGCCAAAGTTAGCCAGTCTAGCCAGTCTTTCCGTCCTTCTACTTTTCCAAGAAGCTGACAACAAAAGATTTTTTTAAACCATCTATTTCCAGAATTTAAATTAAAAAATAAACCAAACAACTTCTGTTACTGCTGTGCCTCATTTGGTAGAGTCTAAACTATCAAAACACAAGAATGACCTACGCACAGAGTCTAGACCAGAACACCTGCAGGTTTGAAATAGAATTTTCTGAGCTCCACAAGAAAGCAAATGTGCACATACACAGCATCACAAAATTAAAAAGCTTCCATGCTCCCATGCTCATATTCCTTTCTTTTTAAACTAGACAGTGTATGAGATACTTTCATCAACCATTTTTAACTTTTTAGTTCCAAGAATGTCCTCGCCATTCTATAGACAGCTTTCATTAAAAAGTGAACTTTGCTCACCATCCAAGACTGTTAGTAACAGTGATGTGTAACTAATTAAGTGCTATCACATGTCTTATTAAAGGTGCTTTACCTTTAATGACTTGGATGAGTGGGTATTGTCGCTTCCCAGTACGGTCCATTCATTTTTTCAATCCAATATAATTCACCACAACCCAGCACTTTCTGTTTTCTGGATTCTTTATATTTGTGAAATGTGCAAGGATGATGCAACTGGCACCAAGCCATCCTTCAAATTTGCCACAATCTTTGCGCTACCATGTTGTGCAGTGGTGGGTGACTGGTAACACACCATACTGATGCACAAGTTGTTTCAAGACAAGAGCATATTATATGGACACTGTATGCAACCTATTAGAAAAGTCAAATGTTGGATGTACTCAAAGGTGTGTTGATAGATACAGTGGGGAGCAGTGAAAAGGTACCAGCTATATCTTGGGCTCTGCAGTCTCTACAACAGAGACAAAACAGAGATGTTTCACATGGAGTTATGGGGTGATTTTTTAAATCTTATCGTTTCAAAGTAGTGATAAAACAGCCTCCCTGTTTGCTTTTTTTTTTTTTATGTTATCATGTTAAAGTAGCTCATATGTTTCAACAGCTGCAGTCAGCTGGTCTGGATGTCAGCAACTTTTTGTGTTGCTGAAGTCCAGGGCCCCTTTAAAGTGATTCATTTCACCGATCACCAGTGTACCATACTCACAACACCATGGAAACATGAAGCACAGGTGACTTCTTAGAATGATTGAGATTTTAGTAAAATATTTTACCTTTTGAGCCTGAGGGAGCTGGAAAACAACAAAACAGAACAAGCAATTGTTATACATTACATTATCTTGAACAGCTACTTCAGCTGTTGTGTTCATAAAGTCACAAACATAATATGAAGCAAAGTATAAAGGAAGGAAACCAGAGAAACTAAGTGTACATTGCCAGTTGATTTAAATCATCAAGGGCTTATTAACTTAGATCATTATTTGACAGCTTCTCCACAAGGTATCACAAAAGCACCATGTGATTTGTTAAATACCATGACACTGAGAAGGACTGTTTTCTAATCAGATACGACAGCACACTTGACCTGTGATCATGCTGAGATCTGACAGAATCACAGAAGGTTAGGGGTTGGAAGGGACCTTGAAAGATCATCTAAGTCCAACCACCCTGCCAGAGCAGAACAAGCCTACAGCACTTGGTATCTGCAGGCAGGTCTCCCATTCAAGTACTAACCAGGCCAGACCCTGTGAAGCAGCTTCATCTTTCTGTGCACAAATATAATTCAACACAGACTTTTCGTTTTAAAACAAGCCATTCTTGGTTTGTAAACAGCTAAGCCTACACTTCTTATGAATGACATTGACATCAAGGGGGTTTACCATATGAAAGCCTCTGTCAGGTTGTAGCCTCTGTCACAGAGGAAAGAAAACCACAATGCAAATGTTATACAATAACATACGCGCAGAACAACACCGTTCTGCAATTCCACAGGAGTATGGTTATATGCACATATATGCAAGGAAAAGGTTCATGCATATGTGCATATTTATTTCACACAGATGTTCTCACACAGTAGTAGCCATACCTGGTTGTGTGCACAGTATTTACTGTAAGCAACAACATCGCATAAAAAGGCAGGGAGAGCAAGCAGTAAGGGTCTATTACACATAAATACTTTACTTCTCAAGAGCAGAAAATGGGTTCTGTTTTCACTTTAGGAAAAAGAAAACCCATAGCAGGTAACAGAGAGGAATGCAGAAAAAGAAACTACAGACAGACGTTTCCCTTTTTCTGAATTTCATACTCATACACACAGAGAAATTCAGCATTACACTGCTATTTAGCCTTGTGCTAAATACACCTTCTCAGAAAATTTCTTTTTCCAAATAAAATTATTTACAGGCATCAGCCGAACACAGAAACAGGCAGTTGAACCAACATCAGTTCCAAAATGACCTTCAAGATGTCTAGTGAGCTTCTGGATGATCTTTTGTCCTTGTTCTGAATTAAAACAGATAGAAAAAACAAACAGTACTCCACTAAAACCCAAAGTCCGCATTAGTATACACATACATATACTAGAATGAAGTCCAAATTTTCGCCTTTGGAAGAAGTAATAAAGAACTCCAGACAGCACTCAAACTAAATTAGAAAGCTTACGTTCCACATCCAGCAGGGTGAGGTTCAAGGCAGGTGGAGAGCGCGGCAGGTAGAACACGAAAGACCTGAACACAGAATCCCAAACCACAAATGCACGTGCACACACCAAGCTCTATTGGATCTTCACAGTTAAATGGAATCCTGATACAGATATTGTAGTCTTGGATGTAATTTTTAAAACTTGCTTCCAGGGCAAGCCTGTAGTTTGTTATTTGTAGTAAACTTGAGTTTACTCCTATTTGAGCACATCCATTCCAATACATGCAGTTTGGTCAAGTTTTGCCATTTGAGGGAATTAAAAACAGATATAATGAAAGTAAGGATTTGCTGTTAATAATTAGCACAGAAGTTAGGTGCTGGATATTTCTGTAGATTAAACTCTCCCTATTGTTTTTACTGAGATGATTTTCAGGAGCACATTACTAAGAGTTTACAGATCAGAATTTCATAGTCTCCATTGATGAAATCAGTTTGTCAATTCCATGTATAGCCTTTTACAAAATAATTCCTTGTTCTGAAATATTAGTTAGTGGAATCCCTGATTAAGAATAATAGAATCAGCAGCTAAGTTTAACGTGCCATCGTGTTGTTTCCTGCATTGGCATTCTTGTCAATTTTAACCAAAGCTTCAGTGTCTTTTCATAGAATCATAAGGGATTGGAAGGGGCCTCAAAAGATCATCTAGTCCAATCCCCCTGACACAGCAGGATCACCTAGACCAAGTCACACAGGAACACATCCAGGAGGGTCTTAAACATCTCCAGAGAAGGAGACTCCATAACCTCCCTGGGCAGCCCCTTCCAGTTCTCCGTCACCTTCACTGGGAAGAAGTTCCTTCTCATATTGATGTGGAACCTCCTATGTTTCACCTTACAACCATTGCCCCTATCACTAGATGACATAGAGAAGAGCCTAGCTCCATCCTCCTGACACCCACCCTTCACANCCTATCACTAGATGACATTGAGAAGAGCCTGGCTCCATCCTCCTGATACCCACCCTTCACATATGTATAGACATTAATGAGGGCACCCCTCAGTCTCCTCTTCTCCAAGCTAAAGAGAAGATCCAGCTTGGGTCTTTTAATGGATATGGGGTACTGCTTAATTTTTGTTACTTCATAAAAGCTTTTCCGTGCACTGAACATACATAAAACTGTTTGAATGCAAGCAGCTCTAATCAGCATTTTATACCTTGCCAGGAACTCCTGGATGGAGAAAGTTCTAGCATAACAGCTTTCAGTCTGCAGGACTTTCTGGTGTAGCTCTTCACGTCTACAGCTTCCTTTGTTTCTCTGTAATTGGCTCAGAATTCATCCCCTGACAAAGAACTGCATCCCAAAATCTAAATGTCCATACTTAGAACATTTAGATTCTGATGTGACAGCTAAGTGTGAAACGTGAGCTTCCTAGAATTCCTGCTGAATGTCTGCAAAGAACCTGAACCAAAGTAGAACGTACCTCTGCATAGTACCTGATTATTTCTTTTAAGGATGGAGATGAATAAATTGAAATTGTTTGATTCTATATCCCCCTGCAACAGCAGGATCATCTAGACCAAGTCACACAGGAAGGAAAAGAAAGAATCTGTCTGTGCTACAGGGAGGTAAATTCTAATTCCGCTGTTGATTTGAAACTTGGCTTTACAAGACCCTAGATGTCAGCAATTCAGTTTAATAGTTGCTACAAATTCCTTTGAAATCAACTATGGAGGTTTGTGTGATGCTACCTCTTCTGGGAGGCCATAGGAAAGAAGTAATTTTCCTAACAATAACAGCACTTGTGGTTTCATTTGACTTTTTATTGCGTAGTCTAAAAACTGCCTGTCTCGAAGGAAAACCCAGCAGGTATCTCTGATTCTAGTGGTTTACTTTATACACTGCCACTTTGCAGTAACCTCTGTGATCTTTCCTTGGCCCTCAAAAAGGCACTGCACATCATGCTGTTCTTTTAGGGCCTACAGTAAACGATGCCATCTTGGTGTCTCTATTCACTCCAACCACACTGAATTACCTCCCAGCCGATTTGTCTCCCATTAGCATCTCTTCCCCGCTCGGGTGTCTCTAAAGAAGATGTGCTGCAGGGCACAGACCTATCTCCCTTGATCCTAGTTCACCATCTAGGTATTACTTGCTTTGTGAAAACGACCATGGCTGAAGTGCAGGCTCTTCCCTGTGCCCTGGTTGTTGCAGGCTGGATTAGGAAGAGTCCTCTGAAGGGAAGAGGACCTTCCTTCACACTACTGCTTAGTAAGCTGAGGCTGGTGCTGTACTGCCAGATACAGCAGGTAGAGAACACTGCAGAACTATAAGCACTGAGGAAAGCTGAGAATATTTTCTTACATAGAAAAGCAAACCTAGAGAACTTGTACACATTTTGCTGCAATCCCCTAACCGAATGGATAGGTTAAAGAGCAAGATTAGAGTACTGGACATTGCAAAGACAAAGTTAGGAAAAGGGAGGGGGATTTGTGTACAAAATCTGTCTTTCCCAGCAAACCCGGGTTTTCTTTACCAAATAAAATACTCTTATTCTATTTTGCATTGCAAAAAAACAACCTTAAGAGAGTGCAAGCCCCTTGAGCTTCACACTATGCTTGAGTTCAGTAAGATATGTTGAGAATTCCACCTCTAAACTGACCACCTCAGGTCAGCTGGGGGTCCTGCCACACAATGCAACACAGAGTAAATAACTGCAGGAGGCTTTTCAAAACCGCTGTTGCACAGTGTTATGCTTTCCACATATGCAAATAATCTAGCATTGTTTTGAGCCCTTTCATGGAAATGTGTTTGGTATTATCAGAAAAATTATAGACACTACTGACATGGTAAAACAAACCAAGACAGCAAAGGAGTCCAACGTCAAGAATGTCGCACTATTTCTTGGATCCGATAACTGGGAAGCCAACATTAGTGAAACAAACAAAACCATAGCTAGACCTGAAATTAGAAGTAGGAAGTACATGTTAGAAGACCAGCAGTTCTGCTAAATACTCATGCCAGACATCGTAAAAGTCTTTCCCACTTAATACAAGGAGTTCACAAAAACAGATTTTGTAAAAGACTTCATGATAATTCCAAAACAAAAAAGCCATACACTTCTAAAATATTTTATAGTCATTTCAACAATTTATTCATAACATTGTTATAGACTCACACAATTATTTGCGTTGGAAAGGATCTCAAAGATCATCTAGTTCCAACCCCTCTGGCACAGGCAGGGACATCTCCCACTAGAACTGATTGCTCAAAGCCCCATTCAAGCCAGCCTTGAATGTTTCCAGGGATGGGGCATCCACAACTTCCTTGGGCAACCTGTTCCAGAGTTCCATCCCCACTATGGTAAATAATTTCCTCCTAAGATCTATCTAAATCAACCCTCACTCCATTTGAAACCAGTATCTTTCATTCTATCAGTACACTTCCTCATCAGAGTCAATCTCCAGCTTTCCTCTGGGTGCTCTTTAAAAACTGCAAGGTATTTATGGGAAAACATTCAAAAACAAATCACTTATTTTATATTCTATGACCTCATTTCTACAGTCCTATTCTCATGGAAAGCTTTCACGTACTTTGCTGTACTTAGCACCACAGCAAAGAGGAAGTCGTCGCACTTGTCAGTGAAGCCCCTCAGAAAAGCATGAGACAAAAACCGAACATTCAGTGCATGTAAGTGGCTAAATACAGGGGTAGGCAGCAGTTCATTTACACATATAAAGAAATGCTAAGCATTTCATCCACAGTTCTTCCCAAAAAAGGCTAAAACCTTGGAGAGAATAATAATAACAACATTCAAACTCCCTACTCTTAGCATTAAATATTGATTTTCTACTTTGAAATCTACCTTCTCGGTTACTTTAAGATACAGCATTTAAATACTGTGATTTTGGCAATTTCTCTTTTACAAACACTTTTTCTTTCTATGCACATATTATCCACTTCCTAGAACCATGTAAGTACTAAAGACATCACAGATAAGTCTATGCCTACATGGAGGAAGAAGTCAGTCTCCCGCTGAGATGTTTCTGATGTTGAGATTTCAGTATAAATATTAAAAAGAGTGACATTAACCTGCAGCTCAGTGGACTAACACCTGTAAGGAAAACAAACGTGATTTTTCAAGGGATTCAATTTGAACAAATCCTAATTTGTTCAAATAATTGTTTTACTGTGCAACTGTGTATTTTGTAATAACTACAGCATTTTAGTCACACACAAACTGCACACCACATGCCAAGTATACAAGGCAGAGAAAATGTCACTATTGCTATGGAGTCATAAAATACAGACAAATAGCACAGGTCTAGTTCTCTCTTTAAAACTAATTCTATAAAGAGGAGGAAAGGAAAGAAGTTCTCTCTTGTGAAATATGCAAAAGAGGAAGCACAGGAGCTGCAAAGGTTATCAGATCAGTGTTAAGAACTAGCAAAGCACAATGTAAAATCATAGAATCATAGAATCATTAGGGATCAGAAAAGGCCTCAAAAGATCATCTAGTCCAATACCCCTGACACAGCAGCATCAACCAGACCAAGTCATACATCTTCTGAACATTTTCATAATAAATGCCTCCACCCTTTGAAGATTTCACAAATTTCCTAAAATACATGGCTGTTTATTAACGTAAATAAGGCAATCATTTCAAATTTCTAATTGGATTAAGAACCAAATATGGGTTGTCAGATGATAACAGTTTCTTATCCCTTTTGTAGGAGCAGAATTTTTTCAACTCCAAATTATAAGCAAGACAAGCATTTAAATAACAGCCCTTCAAAGTGCTTTTAGGCATACAAAGAGAAGATAACTGAGGATTTGAGAACAAGGTGCAGAACTCAGAAAAGCAGACACTGAGAACGAGCTCCTGATCATACCTCTAAATTCTGGTAAAAAAAAACCCCACGTCACACTACACTCCAATTAACCACATACTACTCAACTATAGGATTGTGGAAGAGGTTTCACATTGTGTAAGACAATATTACAAAGTCCATTTAGCCTTCATACACAAAAGAACCATTCTAGTTTTACACCAAGATTTTATAGCTACACTTTATTCAAAAAATTATGGACTCTTCACATTACAAGCTGAATTGATCAGGCTCTATTAAAGACTCACTAACTCTGCAAAAGAACAACATTTCTCCTACTTTTGTATTTTTGAAGAATCCTTCTGTTGTTACTCTGAACAATGTAAAAGTTCAAAGCTTCCTAAAAACTAACTTGACTTCTTAGTCAATAGATAAGATTCCAATGTGTGGAAAGAATATTAATTTGAGAGCATTTTTTGATTATCTAAGTTAATATTATATGAATGTTGTCATTATTTAATACAATACTTCTGAAATGCTTTTGCCTGAGGCAAATCTCATTACGTTCTGCTCTTACTGCATTATGATAGAATCACTAAGGTTGGAAGAAACGTCCAAGACCATCCGACTGTCAACACAGTGCCACTACACGCACTAAACCATGTTCCCTAGCACACATCTATGCATTTTTTTAACTTCTTCAAGGTCAGTGACTTCACCACCTCCCTGGGCAGCCTGTTCCAATCCCTGACCACTCATTAAGGGAAGAAATTTTTCCTGATGTCTAATTTTGTCATCCATCCATCCTCCCATCCTTGTGAATGGGCATGACATTAGCAGCCTACAGTCATCTGGGACCTCTCTGTTTTGCCAGGCATGTTGATAAATGACTGAGAGTGGCTTGGCAAACTTTTCCACCAGTTCCCTCAGCACTTTTGGATGAGTCCCATCTGGCCCCATAGACTTGTGAGTGTCCAGGTGGCACAGCAGGGCAGTAGCTGCTTCCTCTTGGATTGTGGAAGTACATCCTGCTCTCCATCCCCATCTTCTAGCCCAGGAGTCTGAATGCCCTGAGGATAGCTGGACTGGTCCCCTCCATATTCAGTAAGGGGTGGAGATTATCCAGCATTCAAGAAAATGCTACTTGTACCTAAAAACCCTTCACTATAAGAACTCAGAAGAAAAGGTCTAAAGATTCTCTCAGCTATCTCGGAACTGAACCTGTTTGCAGACATGAATTTGGCTTTGGTGATGCTAGGACCTGAAACATGATAAACTCAATTATCTTGTAGTTGGCTACAGAGCAGTAATTCCATTAACATCACCTGATTACTGCAAAATCGACTTTCATTGTATCTCCATTTTCTTAAACCGAACAGTAACACAGAAGAGACAAGAAAAAGGAGAAAAGGAAAACCACATTTTTCTTTCCTATGAAGGCAACTGGCTATTCACTATCACTCATGAATTTTTGAGGCTTTAATCAAAGAAAGAAAATGTTAAGAATTGCTCCATCAGTCAACAGAAGTATCACCCAAGCCCCTCAAACTGAGATTTAATACAATGAATGCCTCCTGGTTTACTTCAGTGTAACTCCAGGTATGTAAACGGAGATACTACTGATTTACTGCAGAGTAAATTAAGGAAGAATAATAATGAACAAATGTAACCCAAATGGAAGGCAAGGACAGCGCTGACTTTTTCCTTTTTTTTGTGGTCTTTGAGAGTCTTCTGGAAGGAACCTAACAATAGCGAAACCTGAGACCTTCACTATTACGCAGATGCCATTGTCTGCAATGGAACTAAAACACATTAGAAATCTCTGTAAAATTTACTGTTCCTTGGTATTAGCGTTCTGTTGCTAATGTGCATTCTCTAAAAAACACTGTCAAAGTCATCCTTAAATGGAACTCGCTTGTAAGTCTCTTGTGTCAACCTGAGTATAGAGCCCTTAGGGATTTTAGTGGTTTACCTAGCACCAGGCAGTGGAAACTAATATTTACTGTGATTCCATTTTCCTCCTGAAAAATCTTACACTGGTGCACATGAAATGACTCTCCTGATTCCAGAGAAACCACTTGTAAGTTGTCTAAGCTTTCTTCTCTGGTAATGAAGATTGTGCGTTTGCCACATGTGTAGAGCAAGAACACCAGTAGAAAACATTCCATTTATTCCTTGCACGATAAAGTGTATTTCTCAATAATTTATCCAGCAATTATTATCTTCAGAATAAATATTTGTCACGATGACTGCGACAGCCGCTAACATGAATGTGCAATACTCTATTGGGTGCATGACTGAGTTGGGTGCGCTATCTGCTGATCACACAAAAGAGCAGCTATAAATAACTGGCAGCCTCCAGATCTGCAGAACAATAGCCACAAGATCAGATTATTTCCTTTGATTCTCTCTTCTTTTCCTTTTTGCACTTAATTCTAACAGTGCAGCAAAGCTCAAATGATGCCAATATTATTATTTCAAGTTTTTACCCCAGCAGTTCTGATAAAGTCTATTTCATCTTGACTGCCTTCTTTCTTCCAGAAAGTCAAAGAATGACATATATGAGATCAAAGGATGGGTTTGAGTACATCATACTAAAATCATGGCTTTTCTGAATTACCCAGAGCAATCTGTTATGAGAAAATTGGAGACAAAAAGGTAATATATCTGACAAAATAGCTACTCTTTCCTTATAAATAACTCAATTTCTCTCAGAATGGAGGCAATAAGATCAAAGAAAGGTGTACAGTTATCAGCTGTGAATGTCCTTAAGTTTTCACTAAGAACAGCTATGTCCTCCTAAATATTAGGTTCACTGTAACATACAGAAATCTAGAAACAAATTCTCCCCCTAGTTAGTGACTTGTCACCTTTAGATTTTATTTCTGTGTCACAACCAAAGCAGGAAATTCCCTGTGAAAGAAGCTGAAAAGGAAAAGCCTTTTCTGTGCCCTCACCTAAAGGCACTGCATTGTCATCAGACAGAGGCTGAAAACGGTCCCAAACTTCTCTATCTTGAGAATGCAGGTGTCTGCAAATGGGAGCAAGACCCTTTTGGCATGAACATGCTTGTTAGTCAAATCCAGCAGCACAGCAGTTCTCTGTAAGTTGTATATAGGAACTAGAGGGAAAATACACAGCAGGTGAAACCTACAGATATTTGTAATACCATGGATGTTGTTCGCATGCATCCAACCGGTTTTCATAGAAGAAGAAATAGTAATATGGTGCAAAGCAATCATGTCACAAGACACGACGTATACACAGCAAAAGCAGCAAAGAATCATATTTAATCACAGATTGTGCTTTGTGAATGTAAAAGTTCTGAAACACTCTTAGAGCTGTAACCAAACACAATCAAGGACTCTGATTCTTAAGAGAACACTTGTGTGGGAAGCCTGTAGGAGTGGACACTACGAAGACCTGAGTGTGCATTTGTGTGTGTTAGATATCTGTAAGATATCTGAAGAGCTTTTAACATACACTTGAGACCTCACAGGTAAATCAATTGCTTATTGTATTGACCTATATTGCCTTACAGCATCCCCAGGCAACGCAACTTTCTGCCCTTTCAAAAAAAGCCTGGTAATTCTTTCCCGTTACTTCAAACATAGATTATGAGGAAAGTATTGTTAGTGAGTCTGTCATCACAGTGGGACTTCTGTGGGTGACAACAATCCACACGTCCTGATAATAATATCAGCTATAGTCAGTGACAGAATTAGAGTTGAAGCCAGTCGAGAAGGGGAAAAATAGTCAGTATAACTCAAAACCAGTAAAAGATAGTGCGGATCTTGTAGGAGCATTACTGACAAATACGTCGTACGAGAACAAGCTGATATGGTTTCTGTAAAACTGAGCTGTTTTTTGAAAAATCAATCATAGTCAATTGAGTTTGTAAAAAACAACGTAGTTTAAGCATCAGAACACGCAAATGAAAAGGCAAAAGGATGTTAGACAGATCTCAAGGCACTTAAACATGGTAAAACTTCCCTTACACTTAAACATGTAAAACTGTTCACATTTGAAACATCTTCTAAGATAAAACTGTAAATAGCACTAAAATATTCCCTTAGCAATCACATTCTGAGAATATTTCAAAAACAGGTGAGTTTTCACTCTGTTTAAAGCAATGTTTCTGTAGGGACTACTCTGGTTTGAAGGTATTTAATCTCTGCTGATGAAAGACGAACAGAGACCAAGGTCAAATTGTAGTTACCCTACCATGCAAGCCACTAGAAAAGAAAATCAATGACCAGTTAAATGCCAGGATGTAACGCTGCTCCAGTTTCCCTTCCATGGTTCAGCGTAATGCCTGTCTTATTTGCACCCCAGTAGAAGCATGGCTGCTTCAGACCTGGCTTTGCTGTAACATTACAGCTGCTTGCTGATGTCGCAGGAAGAAGGTAAGTTCTACGTGAAAGCCTCCAAGTGAGAAGAACTATAAAATGCATGTGAAAAAATAAACCTCATCTCTCAAAGCTTGAAAAACTACAATTTACATTCTGCATTTTTCACATAAATGTACAATAGGAAAAATAATTATAATAGTAATCAGTTTTAATGGAAATAAAGTACTGTAATATTTATAGTCTGTGCCAGAGTTATAATGACTGTGGGGCGAGAACTGAAGTGTCTCAGCATGTTCCACATGTTTTTAACACTGTTTCTAAAGGCTCTGGAGGCTATTAAATTTAATGAACCCATCTGCTATGAAACAGAGGTCCAACCACAATCAGTTTTCTCAGTGCCATATAATACAGATGGCATTCCATGTTGCACATCCCCAGCAGGAAATTTTACGTCCCTCTTTAAGGGCAGGACTTTGGGTTTTGTTTTTTGATGTTTTAAACATCTTTTTGATGTATCACAAATAGCATTTTATAGTGTAAATACCATCTACAGCAATAGACATGAAAAGTGTTAATTCATTGCCACATATATTGCTGTTTCCTTACAACATTTTTTCCTCCTGACTCTGACAGCTGCAATTAGCTCTCTGTTGTAATATTCTTTGCTTAATGCAATCACTGAAAATTGCCCTACTGGCATAAGTTCCAGCACTAGCAGTGGAGCAAAGCAAACATGTAATCTATCAGATGAAGCAGTTTACTTCAAAAACTGGAAGGTGCACATACACATCCTTCCATGTGCACAGGAGCTACCTATGCTTAGGCGAGTCTTTACTTGCACATGCTGTGTTGACAGGGAACAATGTACGAATCATTTAAAGAATCCACACTCCTACTAGGTCATTATGGGCATTATTTTCCTTTGTATGTCTCAATTTTAAATTCCAGGGTCTCAGTTTCTGTGTTTTATTGGGACACACTGCACCATGACTCTTGCAGTTGTGTGTGAGCAAGGGTTCTATGCGTAAATGTAGGTGGCACAGCATTCCTTGCACTGATTTGCAACCTGCTGACTAACATGAGTAAGTCTCATGTGCATTTTCTAGCAAAAAAGAACACACGTTGTTATTTTGAGCTGCATCAGAAAGATAAGGAGAATTGAGAGGTCTATTCATGTACTATCTTGAGCACACATTATGTTTTGACGGGTGGCACAGACCTTACTGAATTTGAAACAGTTAATGTTGTTAACAGTATTATTATTTATTCTAAACCCAGCAGGGAAACAAACAGATCAGGACTATTTAAGACAAAAAGGACTACTTAATTATGGCAACTGGACATTTTGAACCACAGACCTCATAAAAGACATGTCTCAAAGGTGAGATTTTTAATTGGATTGTGAACACAAATTTCCACTGACAGCACATTAATCATCAGCATAAAGGGCTGTTACACCCTCCTGTAGACACACATATTGCCTTCTACTGTGTGTACACATAGCTGTGTTGATCACCGTTGTCAGTGTCCCAAGCACTGCCCCAGATCTGTAAAATCCCGGTATAAATAGACCAGACCATAATTCCTGGATCAGATGATCTGAAACTTCAAACTGCACTCATGGTCTTCTAGAAAGAGCTTTGAAAGAGATAGAGCTGTTACGTATTTCCAGGAAAGATTTCCAGGCTGAAGGACTGATCAGAAGGCATTCCCTGGGTAACTTTCTACTTGTTCTCCCACATCAGACAAAAGACCACTGCAGATCTGGAAGAGACAAAGCAGCGCTTGAAGAACCTGATTTTAGGCAGAAACCTAACTGAGAGAAGGCCTGATACACGCACATGTAATTTTCATTCCCTAATCTAATTTGCACAAGTGTCAAAGCAAGAGAAGGAAATTCTCATGGTTGACAGTGGTGATGACATTTGGTGATAAAGAGAGGTGAACTGTTAGAGATTAAGAGATGCTGGCCACAAAGGGAGGGGTAGAGCATGCAACAAATCCAAAGCGGGCTTGGGGAAAAAAAACAACACAGACTTCTAGGTTGTAAAAGCATATAAAAGAAACAGTAAGATAAAATGTACTACCTGTGTTCACATTTTCTTTCCACAGGAGCTGATGAATGACATCTGATGACATTCAGTTGGGCGGTGATTACAAATACTTGCTGGCTACACCATTTTGAATGCTCTCATGCATTGTAATGCATACCAGTACTCCACTCTAGAAGTTATTTCTGAATAGAGACTCAAGAAAACTTTTACTGTGGTAAAAATATTAATTATACCACTTCTTAAAATATCTCAATTAACTTCTGCCACCATAAGTATTTGAAGGTGTCCCTGTGAATAGAAGCCAATGGAATCATAGNGAATGTCTGCAAAGAACCTGAACCAAAGTAGAACGTACCTCTGCATAGTACCTGATTATTTCTTTTAAGGATGGAGATGAATAAATTGAAATTGTTTGATCCTATATCTGTAATAAATGTAACTGTTATATCCCTCATGTAAGCATCCATCAACTATTTGAAGCTGGACTAGGAAAGTCCCTTCCAGCCCAGAGCATTCTGTGATTCTATAAGCACTTCAGAAAGACTTAGTCTAGACTTTCACTGAGTGTCACAATTCACTGTCCTCACAAGGGGAACAAAGCAATGCAAATATAGCACTTATAGAATCATAGAATCATTAGGGATTGGAGGGACCTTGTCTAATCCCCCTGCCACAGCAGGATCATCTAGACCAAGTCATCCAGTCAAGGTTAGAAGGAGAAAGGTGTAAAGAGTAAAAACCATTCAGTGTTCACACTGTGATAAATCATGACTTGTAATGACTCAGACTGTTATTTTTTATTTTCAGGGAAGTGTAAAATTCTGAAGCCTGGAACAGCCATCTCAAAATATGAGAGGAAATAATCATTTGCTGCTTTTGTACGAAAGAATCCTTTAGTTGGAAACCAAACAGAGGCAACATGGCAACATATGCCTGAGTCTGCTCACAGATCAAAATTAGTAGCCTGAGGAAGATGAACATATCAGTGCACTACATCCAGAAAATATATTCAGGTGCACTTATAAGAAACAAATCTCACCAGGAAGTGTCAACACAAGTCCAAGTATGTCCAATATATGCCCCAATAAATAAACTCTCAATCACAAGACATATTTCCTTCAACAAAAGCAATGCTTCTTTACATTCCAAATGTTACCCCAAGAACGAGCTAAGCGTTCTGTGCTTTGTTAATGACTAGCCATCATCCCAGAATACTATCTTTACACACTACTTCACTTGAATATTCTGATATCCCTGATGCCCAGGCAGCAGTTTGCCCAGTACATTCACCTGCATTGGCTTGCTATACAAGCATATATGCATAAAAGAAACCACTGACCGCTTATTATTCCCTCAGTAAAACAATTTAATTCTTTTAGAACCCTTTTCTACTCGGAAAAGAGGGCCTTTGGAAGATTTCAATTAGAAATTCAACTCTATTTCTAAGTATCCACTAAGTTGTTTTATCCTCTGAGGCACTACGTACTTGCAGGTCTCAGATATGTTGAAGCAGAAATATCAGCTTCAAATGTGACCTACTTTTGAGGGAGAAAAGGTATCATAGAATCATAGAATATTCAAGGTTGGAAGAGACCTCCAAGATCATCAAGTTAAGCAAACACCACCATGCCCACTAAACCATGCTTCCAAGTGCCACATCTACACATTTGTTTAACACCTCCAGGGATTCTGACTCCACCACATTACCAGGCAGCCTGTTCCAATACCTGACTACTCTTTCAGTGAAGTTATTTTCCTAATGTCTAATCTAAACCTGCCACAAGTCCAGGCCATTTCCTCTTGTTCTATTGCTAGTGACTTGGAAAAAGAGACTGAACCCCACCTCTCTATAACCTTCTCTCAGGCAAAGGACAATAATGTCTCCTCTCAACTCCTTTTCTCCAGACTAAACAATCTCAGGTCCTTCAGCTCCTGCTCACAAGACTTGTCCTCCAGGCCCTTCACTGCATGGGGTTGTTGTGACTGAAGTGTACGACCTGTCACTTGGTCTTGCTAAACCTCATGCAATTGATCTCAGCCCATCAACCCAGCATGTAGAAACTGACCTGTTGGACTTGCTGTCCAGTCCTCACCTGTCTAGGGCCCACTGAATGTGTTCCATCTGCAACCATCCAAGCTAGCTTTTAGAGCACTTCTGGGCTATACAGATGAACATCCATACATACCAGACAGTGTCTTTTCCTATTTGACTCCACCATCAATAATATTTGCCTGTTCCCTCACTTTTGACAACTCAAACACTCTGTCCCGTAGAATCTCACAGCTCCACCACCACTTACTCACTTACTTATAGTAACTGCTGCCTAGAAAAGTACAAATCAAAACAAGGGAAAATTTTGGAATTTGGGATCAGAGGACTGAACTGGAAAACCTATATCACAAACTTCAAGTTAGGCTGGGCATTAGGAAAAGGTTATTCAATATGACAGTGGTTGATCAATGGAACAAGTTGTCTAGAGAGGTGGTAGAGCACCTATCCCTGGAGACGTTCAAGGTCAGGCTTGATGGGATTCGGAGCAATCTGTTAGATATGTCCCTGCTTGTTGTAGGGGTGTTGGACAAGAGGGCCTTTGGAGATACCTTCCAACCCAATACATTATTTGATTCTATCCCAACATTTTAGTCTAAAGCTATTGTCTATACTTAAGGGTACTGCTAGCTTATTACAGGACTAGCACTCTCACTACTTTTAAGCAGAATTTAGAATTAGCTCAAGATAAGCATTTAAACACGATTTCTCAAGTGAATGACCAAGAACAGTGAGTAAATAAATCCAGGTCTTCACAGATATAATTGCAAATTATTTCAGAAATCTGTTAAGGTTCTCAGACAGTGACACCTCTGAAGATTGCACACCACTCCTGTGTTGAAAGAAATGAGCCTTTGAGTCACTGTTAATAATGTCTCCAACATGAAATGTTTGGTTTAAGGGAAGAAGGACAAAAAGGGTTTCTGACAAAGACCCTGTGAGCTGGCTGTTTGCTACCTCTTCAAAAAGGTAGACAACAGTGGTGACAAAACTGAGGCAGGGGCAAAAAGCCCATGGGCAAAAATAAAGGAAGCCAGTTCAGCTGCCTGTGAATCGAGAAGTCACTCAGACAGGCCTAGTCTCAGATGCCTTATTATCCCTTTAACTACCTCGACAGTGTCAAAGGCATCACAGATCTGATACATGTGCCTCCAGGTTACGTTTTCAACATATGATATTTTGCCAGGAATTTTCAGTTCCATAAATGCTGTCCTTCTTTTCTAAGAGAGTGAAGCACCTCAGAGAGTCAAAGCTAGGCTGAAGAGCAGCTGTACGAACATTCTGCAGGCATCCTCTTAATGGGAAAGGCCAACAGATGCAAGAACTAGACAACTTATTTAAGTAGTAAAACTCTTCTGGGAATATTCTTAATTGGTATCAAACATCTAAAAGATCTTACTTCTGGCTTTCAGAGATTACTCTGTCCCAGACAAATACTGGATGAGAACAGGCTGGGGCATGAGGGGAAATGTTTTGTATCCTAAGAGTATTCCTGCCCAGCTTATTTCTGTCTGGATCTCAGTACATTGCTTGCTCAGAAACAGTACAGCTAGCAATTAGCTCTGATACTTGGTGAGAAGGGAATGGGTAAGTCTCCTCCATGCTGTTAGGGGACAATGGCACTGATTACAATCATGCAGCCCTGAGAATTTAGCCATGGCTGCTCTGGCACAGCTGGATGATAAGCTTTCTGGAAACACACTCTTATTTGTAACTTGGCAAGGTGCAAGCTGCCGTCATGGAGGAGCAAGGATTGAAACTGTCTGGGAAAATCAACAGGTAATGGGATGGGGAGAGTTATGTAGATGGCATTTCCAAACCCAAGACACTAGAGATGGCCAGTAAATCTGTGCCTGAAAACAGCACTCAGGCATCTCAATCTGAGGCAGAAGCACATCTGGTCTGTTACAGGTTTTCCTGCACTGCTATTTCCAGAGTTTTGTATGTGACTACCTTTACTTATCCCACTCCTTTGTCTATGAGTTTCTTGAGGAGAAAGGGGTAGAGAAAGGGAAGAGAAAGGTAGTTTGAAGCTCGGCCGATCATGGTATTCTATTTTTAAGTCTTTTCTTATAGCATTCAACACATTTGGGTCCTGAGTAGAGTTTTCTGCCAGTTAAAAATGTGTGTGCATTTTTACAGGACCATATATGCACGAGCGATATTCATTAGTCTTAGTCAGGAGCGTGAGGAAAGAAAAAAAAGATGAGATCCTGGATTGTATTTTGTCATGTATTTTGACCCAAGTATTTTGATTGCAGCTTTTTCTTGGATTTAAACAGCTTCTTTATTCAAGAACATAACAGCTCCATTGTTTTTTATTTTCCCATTTTCTCAAGACTCCTCTATGCTCCCTCTAGTCTTCTTAAATTCACTCACATTTACTCACCCCTGCTGTATTCACTTAGTATTTCACACAACATTAAGTTGTTCATTTTCCTTAGCCTTCCCACAACCTACTGGAGATTCAGTGAAAGTTGAGGTTTTTCTGGATATTTTTTTTCCCTGCAGTGATCAAAGAGAGATTAACAAACAAGTAAAAGTGTGAAGTTAACTCAGCAACAGCATTTTGTACTTCATTGTTAAGCAATTGGTAGGACTTGGTGTTGAGGAAGGAGGGAGATGTTGCTAGCAACACTTTTAATGCAAGACGCATAGGCAGAGGATGTATTACACTCAAATGTCACTGACACGGATCTCCTCTTATCACTATCTCTAGCAAATACACAAACTCCAACATACATACTCACTGAACAGTGAATAGTAAGAACTAGGTTTCCCGGCCAACTGCCCCTTTCATGGGATGCTTTGAAGGGACAGCAATAAGAGGTATTTTCTGTTCATCTCATTTTTCAATAAATAGAAGAAAGAAGAAACTGAATTAATAAGGTATTTACCAACGAAAAACCAAAACTGAGATAAGCAAACTCCAAAGCAGTATTTCCAAACAACTTTTTGTTTCTTCTAAATAGCTTCAGTTTTGACATTTATTTTACAATACTCTACCAATGGCCACAATTGAAGAATAGAAAAAATCCTAAACAAATGTGAAAGTGAAGTAAAACTCTATTCCTAGGTCGGGTTTTTTCCCTAGAATATCTTTGTATCGATTTAAAACTAAACCTTCTGGAAGCATCACAGACTCAAACCAAAGAAACACTCAGATATCACACTGAGGTTGATGAGCTTCTCCCACCTTGCCCTGTCTTCATCAGCTGTGATCTTTTTTCATTATCCTGAATACTTGACATGACTTGTACTGAATGACAAGTACTTGCCACAAACTCTTGTTATATAGATGTTATACAGGCAAAACCACTTTAATTGGATCAAAAGAAACATAATAAGAAAACTAAAAGAGAGAAAAACCTATTCCAGATCAAGCCATGAAAAATAACAACCTTTATCTGCAAATCTGATTATTTACCACAAGTGATACAGAAGTACCGTGAGTGCTCCGTCACTGCAAAACAAAAGTTCTGCTTCAAGTCTAATGTTTCACAAGAACATCGAAGTAAAATTAGAACGAACATTTTTGCCAGTGTATCACACATCCAATCTACATTATTCTTCCCCAAGACATCGCAGTTGTCCCCTAGATGTTGACCCACCTTTACACACAGATATAGATTCACACTTGTCAGTCTATGCTTTCCTACTCGATTTCTGTTAAATGGCATTTGCTGTTAATAAATGTGCATTTGGAGGCCATAAATGTTAAAATCGTGTTGTTTCTCTAATGTGTTCCATTATTTTCTGTGTAATTTACAAAGTGTAATACTCGCTGAAGTTCACCAATCTTGATAAAGCTATCAGGTTTTGATTCTTAATCCAAACCGGCACAATCCAGCAACAGAAACGAGATGCACAACTATTGTTTCTATTGCAACAGCTTTGCTGTTTTACTCATTATATAGAGGAAACCTATATATTTTGAAAGCTTTATTGTGCAGACTTACAGTGCTGTCAATATATGCTTCAGTCCATACGACATCATGCTCCTGGTCAATAACCTTTGGTCGGCTAAGAACATGGAGATATTCCATGACATTCTCTTGAACGTCAGCTAAGGTAGAGATCTGAGTAAAAAACCCTGCGAAAACACACAATTCCAAGTTATCAATCATACAGAACACGATGAGGAAGACTGCAACAAGGAGTACAATGTATTTTATGTCTGTCATATCTTCTACTTGCACGTAAGAAGCAGCATTGAACAGTAATAACTGGTGAAAACAGAAGTCTCCAAAACCTTTAGTCAGTCTTGAAAGAGCGAGTTCCCAATATCACCATGAGCTACTGCACTACCTGGGCTAGAGTCTCTAGTTTTGTTGTTTAGTCACAGAATAACTGAATGGGAAGGCTTGGAAGGAACTGCTGAAGATCATACAAGTCCAACTCCCTGCTAAAGCAGCTTCACCTAGAGAAGGTTGCACAAGATCACATCCAGGCAGTGTTTTTATATTTCCAGAGAAGAAAACTCCACAATTCTCTGAACAGCCTGTTCCAATATTCAGTCACTCTCCAAGAAGTTTTTCCTTATGTTTCGATGGAACTTCCTCTGTTCCAGTTTGTGCCTGTTGCTGGGAACCACTAAAAATGGTCTGCCCCATCCCCATGGCACATACCCTTTAGATATTTATAAAAGATCCCCTCTCAATCTCCTTTTTTCCAGGCTGAACAGAGAGAGGTTTCTCAGCTTTTCTTTGTGAGAGGGGCTTCAGTCCCCTCTTCATCTTTGTTGCCGTCTGCTGGACTCTTTCCAGTAGTTCACTGTCTCGCTTCAACTGGGCTATCCAGAGCAGGGCCACTACTCCAACTGGCCTCGCTAGGGTGGCCGCTCCGCTAGAGTGGGAGCTGAGGGGGAGCAGAACCTCTTACAACCTGCCAACGATGAATGCAACACAAAACTGATGTTTCTACGTACATTTAATCTGTGTACGAATTAAGACACAGTGCACGGACAGACTTTAATGCAGAGATCTATAAAATGAAACAAGTCATAAGAGTGGCTTCATGCATATTTTCAACAAGTAAAAGCAGAGCTTGTAGGGTGGGGTCTTTTTGAAAAACTGATCTGATTACAGTTTGATCACAAATATTCCCACTACAACATTTATGCTCATAATTATACTATATCAATTAATACTCAGTATTCTGCCAGAGGAAGTCCAGTATTGTCAGAGAACATGAACTGACTACTACATAAACTATCAGTGTTTAACTGTTGCTTCAAAACAGAACTATTTTTTGGCCAATGTCATGAAAACTTTTTCCAGCTACAGAGTAAGGTGACTGACGTAAGGTTAATTAGGAAAAACATTCTTGAGAAGGCTGAATTATATGTATCAGTGGGGGGAAAAAAACCCAAATTAGAATATACTTTCATGAACTATTGGCTTGGAACACTTATGAGGAAAACCAATAGGTACTTTACGCTTTCTGACATGCTGCCTGCTCCAGTTTTGGGACTGCTGAATCCCTGAAGTCAAAGTATGGGTTTCTCTCTTCGGTTGGTTATAAGGATCACTTCACTACTTGGTCTTTTTTAATCAACTCATAGCCAAAATATGCCAATATGAGCCATTCACGCAGAGAAATTCATGAATTATGCATGCATGCAGGGTTTATAGTGCTTGAAATCAAGGGTTCTAAATACTTCAGAACTGCAGGGATGACTCATCTTACAGGTGATTTTACCTATATTTTCTTAAAGCAGTTCATAGCACCCGAATTTCAGTACGTCTTATTCCTGAAAGGTTAAAAGACCATTGATTTTCAGAAGCCATATTCGGCTCTGTTCACATTTCAAACTACATACTCTAAGCACAGGGCACTGAGAAATTCAGAAAAATTAAACAATAGAACAAATGGACTAATGAGCCTTTTTCCTTTCTTTCTCCATCTTACACTAGTGTACAGTGGCTGTAAGTAAGGACTAAAACACTAAAAGGAAAGAACACACAAATTCCCCTTATTTATCTGTAGAGAGAGAGATTTAAAGCAGGGGACCCTCCATGCAAGTCCATCTTTCCTCTTCTCTTTCCACCAAACACCCACTTTCTGCTCTTCTCCCAGACAAGTTTTCAGTTATCCCTAGAGAACAGACTTGGTCAATGTTTTGTTTCAGTGTTTTCTATGCAGTCTGACATCACTGCTCCAACACCATTTGCTTTGTCTGAGCTCATGTACCTTTCAGTTCATGTTATGCCAGTCCTTGCACTTCTTTTACAACATGCAGAATTACAGGTGGAGCAGAGATCTGCTTACACTGACTAGTGTACAGTGAATATTACGACAGCATATGCACTTGAATACTTTAGAGATACATATATATATATAACAGTATATTAAAGAATGCTTAAAAAGTCAGAGAAGATTAACATCTTGAAAAAATGTCTTTTAAATAATATCTGTCTCACGGATTTATTCCTATATCAGACTGCAACAGAAAGAAAGGGTGTGTTAGAGATGACTCCTTTTAACCAGCTTGCTTCAAATACTTTCGTGAAATGTAAAAATTGCTGCAAAAGCTACATAAAAGGCAAGACTCAGATGAAGATGGTGTCATAAGAAACAACCATATGGATTCTCTCTAGGGATTTTTATAACACAATCTCAAGAGTGGGTTTCATTTGTAATTTCTGGGAAGAGTTCCTTCCTTGCATTGAAGGTTTTGTCTGTATTATCTCATAAATATCACTTGTGCTTTTGTCACTGACATCAGAAAAAGCTACAATCACATAATAAGAGAAACATATGCAACAATTACCTATCTTCTGTGAATTTAGGGTTCACCTCTTTACTTTGTTTCCACAAGTTTTCCTTAACTTTTAGAGCTCTTCACAACAAAGTGAAAGGAATAGCAAAAGTTATGAGAATACCATTTTCCATATTTTCATGCTTGCTCTAGCACTTATTCTTTAGAAGACTATTCATTAGTCTTCTTCTAATGGGAAAACTCTCCCAAAAGTTACTTTATTATAGCTAGGGACAGAATTGGGTAACACTCTTTTAGTTCATTTTCACTGTATCTTTAGACTTTGTGATGATTCATGTAGCTATGTGTAACAAATCCCAAACCTCACAAGAATTAGCTTCCTACACTGCTAAATTTGTCTCTCTTATCTAGAGATCAGAGGTACCCCATGGATTTAAAAATCTTCCTGTGCCAAGGTTTAATCATCAGATAAAGACATGCTCTGAAGTTCCTGTGCAGAGGTACTGAGGCCACGTAAGCAGTAGCAACGAACCTGTGCTTAAACTTCTTCTTCTCCACTCCCTGGTGTGTCAATTATGCCACCTTGGAGCACTCACAGCCAGGGCTGCTTTTTTCCTTTCCAGAAGGAAAAAAATTCTGAAGGAATCAGGACAGATTTTGATAATGACAGCATGAGATATGTGTAACAATGTGGTTAAAGCCAGACACTCATGCTCTGTCAGTCATCTGCCTTTCCATACTCCACGGTTCCTTGCAATGTCTTTTCGTGGCTTGTTTTTCTCCAAAACGTTGACCCTTAGACTCATAACTATTCAAGATCATTCCAATGAATTTTTACTTGAGTTCCAT
Source organism: Rhinopomastus cyanomelas (assembly GCA_013400115.1). NCBI lineage: Eukaryota > Metazoa > Chordata > Aves > Bucerotiformes > Rhinopomastidae > Rhinopomastus > Rhinopomastus cyanomelas. The sequence goes on along the minus strand of VXBP01004956.1, from coordinate 478,190 downwards.
ACTTTTTATTTCTGGCCTCAGTGCAAAATTGAGGTGATATTCTGCTAACTAATAAAATATAATTTAAAAATCCTCTGTGTGTAGGGATTAAGGAGGGAATTCATTGTTTCACTGCAGCTGTAAAACTCCCATGGAGAATACCCCTTCTGTCCCCTCACCTAAGAGGCCTCTCAAGCAGGTGAACACTATCTGTAACTGGCTGCCTGCCACCCCCACCTCCCTTCCAAGAGCCCACAGTGCACGAGGCGCCGGGGTCATGCTAATAATGGGAATGGATGCGATTTGGGCTTCCTGTACGCAACTCTTCTCTGAAAATACAATAGTCTATTAACTGTTACAGCTGGGGCATGATTTGCCTCAAGGCTGATCTGTCCTCTCCCGGCAGTTAGAGAGCTGCTAACAGACCTCCAATATGCAAAGCATTTTCCTGTGCACTGCTTTCTCAGCCTCCGATCCTTCATCTTGAGCAGTCCTCTTGTTTGAACGTTTACAATATGCCAACCACAGCGATGATCCATAACAACTCAATAAACAAAAGCTGCCAAGTTACTAATGCAAAAGAGAATTTTACTAAAAAAGAGTTTAATCCTGCCTGTTTTGTTAGTAATGCTCTGACTCCCATCTTTATCTTTACAGCTTTCTGCTGCAAGTGACTGCTGAGAGAAAGGTAGAGCCCACAAAACACTAGGAAATTACACCCCTGATCCCTTTAGAATCTTCAAAAATCTTTATGCTTTTTCTTCATGCGCACTTGCTTGTGATACAGAAGAGTCTGCAAATCACAGCAAATTCTGCAAACCGCTCTAGTGGGACTGTCGGGTCCTCGCATGTTGTAATGTATTTAAAATGGTTTGGTGTTTTGCTTCATTAAGCCAAATCCCTCTAGATATGCCCTACTTATACGGAAAAATGTAACAGAATAACATGGTTGGGTGTTTTCAAGGTTGCAGCATCAGAAGTTTTGCAAGGTGGTGTGAATTTCCCCTGTGATCCATTTTGAAGGAAAGGACTGCTGCCCACAGTCCAGTCAGCTGGCAACCCTGCAAACACCTTTCATCTATGTTGTGCTTTCAAGAGGAAAATCACTGCAAGGAAAATTGATTTTCAGGTCATTGACCCCCAGTGACAACAACATACTTTGGTCCACCCACCCATACAAGGAGTAAACTGCAGTTCTACCACTCAGCCAATCTTTAGAGCAATCTTACTTAGTACACTCCTCATCTGTTGTACTGCAGTTCTTCACTAAAAGGAAATAGAAGAGCTGTAGCTTTTTGAAAACAGCAAGAGAAAGATATAAATCCATGCTGCCTGAGATGAGGACTTACGTTCTTCCCAACTGTGATTTCCAAAGCTATAAAATTTATTTAACCACTGCGCTAGATTTTTGCATTGCAAGCTATTGGGGATCAGCTATTGTAGCTACTACAGTGAGAGAAAAAAACCATAGTGAAGACACAGTCATTAAGGTGCTTAACTGATTCGATAAAGATTCTGACTCAAAGCAACATGAGTCTGGAAAGAACAAAGTAGTCCTGAACAATGACAAAGGTGACCACTTTTTCCCCTCTATGAACAAGGAAGATATGGACCAGATGATCATCTAAGGCAGCCTGTACTGCCTGCTCCTAATTTCTGAGTTACTGTACTTAGATCTTTATGAATCCGTAGAGCTGAGCTAAAAACCTAAAACATTTTGTTGATTAAATTGTCTTCAAAAGATGCTTCAAAGGATTTTTATACTATTATTTAAACTAAATTATGGTGTAATATTAGCTGATTAAGACAAGACTTCAAGCTGAGTAATTTCCATCAGCTGGACATAACAGTAGTTAAGAGAGTAATGACTAAATGGATAGCACCTGACACAATTCACCATCCTGTAATGTGGCACAACAAGGAAAAAGAACTACTACTTTTTTTCCCTCCCTCTCCCATCCCATCCAATAAGGATGGAAAAGGAAAACCTTGGTTGGGTTTTCTTCTGAATCATTCTTACTTACATTAGTCAATCCTTTTACTGTAGCATCTCAGCTATGTCTCTTTACATGTTTTAATGCTCTTTCCTTACAGAACATAGAACTGTTTTTTCAATTACACTGTCAGTTCCTCCAGGGACAGGATGTCTGGAGTTTCACATACCATGCCTAACGCAATTGACTTGTACCCAAAGTTCTTCGAAGCCAAACTGAGTAAAAACAGCTATAACAGAACAAATGCCTTGAAACTGAACTCCGTTTTCAGAACAAAAATTTAGGACCACATAGTTTAAAGGACTCATACATATTTTAAGAAAACCTTCTAATTTTTTTTTTTTTTTGCCTTTTAAATTCTTTGCTGCCAGATAAAGGAGGTTTTTGTGTTTTCCTTTCCCAGAAAAGACTAACCCATCTCCTGATTATTTGTTGGTGGCATCGTACCTGTAGAAGGGTCAGATCTGTAGAAGAGTCAGGAAGACTCAGCAATAGGGTTTTGAAAGGAAGGCTTTCGTAGCTGGAGGTTAACTAACCTTTGTTAGCACAGGCCATCCATTTCAGGTTATCAGCAAAAGCAGCTTCTCTTCCAATCAGATAGGTAAAAATACGAACCTGAAAGTACAAAGCAAGAGTCAAATTAAAAACTGCTGAATTTAAAGCTCACCCAAAGAAACAGCAGAAACAGAGGTACAAGGGACAGATTATTTTTAATAAAGTATTAGTGGTTAAAAAGCACAGTAGGTTAAAACAAACATCTCTGCCCACATGTTTTTGTGGCGAGATGTGGCTTTTGTTCTATGGAAGAGAATGATTGATCTCTTTGAACGATTACAAAATCTGACATTTAACTGAAGTTATGGTTAAAGGTTAAAACGTGGCAATGAACTAAAAACACTGGGGTATAAGATAAAACTGCATGTTTCCAGCAAAACTGCTTTGCATTTATGAATTCAGAAAATTGCTATGGTGTGGAGAAAGAGCGACTTAATTAGAAAATACTTCTGTAGATAAAGGACATGAAACACTAGGCAAGCAAATTCCCCTCAGTTTTCAAGGTTTGTATGACACAGTATATGACTTTGTATGACTTTGACAACTTTGAGACAGGTACCCGCAGGTGACCCTGGTGCGGTCAAGTGATAAACAGCAGAATCACAGGCAGGGTTGCCATACTAGCCAGAGAGAAATATTCGTACAAAAAGCTGAGCAGCTGCAAATCTGTCCTCACAGTCGACTGATCACAGTGTTTTCTACCTCTGACCTTCCACTCTCTACCTTATTCTATACATGGGAAAACCCAGCAAAGCTAGTTGAGTGCAGTTTAGATAGATAAACAGAGAATGCAAAAGGGACATATTGCCCAGAGCTTCCTCTACCTCGCTAAGACGAGTTTCACGGTGCTGGCAGCCCTGCTGGGTCTATAATCACCCGTGTGTGTGTGTTGGAACAGAGGAAACACTGTCCTGGATCCAAACACGCTCCAGTCTCACACAGTGCAATACCTTCACCTACCATCTGATACAGCTGAGTAAATTGGAGCATAGTGAAACTCACTTGATCCAACTAAACTTCAAAAAAAAAGAATTGGGAATTGTCTTTATAGCTACAGCTAAAGCCCATATTCTGCCCACTGCAGCTTTGCCACTCATTCCAGGTCTCTAAATTTCTTCAACCGCCCCCTACTTCGAGGTCCCTTCCAACCCTAATGATTCTATGATTTGTCCAGCCAAAAGAGGCCAAGTGCACAACAAACCATATTATCAAGACAAACATGTGGTAATTATTACTCTCTATTCCACTGTAACACTAATAGTACATCTGGAGTACTAAGTCCAGTTTTGAATACCCCTGTATAAGACAGACACTGACACACTAGAAAAGACAGACTGCTCTCGAAGGTGAACCCTAAGAGAACAACACAGCAAGAGAGAGAAGCCAGAAGAAGGTCCTAAACAATTCTGATTCTTATACTGATAAGTAAATACATTTTTATCATAAAGATGATAAAATAACAGAAAACATTGCTCAGAGATGCAGTGTTGCCAGGAACATACAATCCTGCTAGATAATGGAAAACCGAACCAGTCAGGTTCCTGGGGGTCAGGTTCCTTGATCTAACTTCATCTGCTCTGAGCAGGGCATTGAAAAAGGTGATCTTCACAAGTCCATGCTAATCTCATGGTTTCTGCACAGCTAGCAATATTTTGCACAAGAGACACAAAATTTGACTGTATTTCTAGTGAAATAAGATCTTCTAAATCCACAAAAAGTGGGAGAAAATTTTCTTTTCCACTGAAGTTTTAGAATGTTTGTGAAACTTTCCCTTTTTGTTGTCATTGCTGATTCCCCCACTCTCCTTTCATCCACTTAATGATTCTATACACACTGACTGCGTGGTGGTGTTCATTTAGTTTGAGTCAAACTACCCACTTGAAGGCTTTAAAGAACACCGCATTAAGGAATGGTCCCTGGTGCCTTGCTGATGGCTACAGAAAGCATTACTAAAGACAATCTGTATTCTCCAAACACACGTGAAAGGGCACAGTGAAATTTATACCCTCAAAAGACAGCATAAATCACTGTCACCGTTTATCTTCCTGAAAGTGCTGTTCGAATATAGCCTGTGATGAGACTTAAAACATCTTAGAGATTTATATTTAATGATGTGCTTTAATCTATAAAGAATCACACTATGCTCTGTTCCTAATAAAAGGAGACCAGTCTTATCTCAAACAGTGAGCAGTAAGTATGATAATAGGTGTAGGCAGCAAACGAACCACGCTAAGCTTACAAGAAATAAAAGTTCAATAAGAAACACAGGTCTTCCTGAGGAAAGAGTTCTCTCTTTGATATCACCGCGAGGATTTTAACGACTTTTATCTGAACGAGATACGGTACATACACATACAGTTTATTCAGTGTCTGCAGTTTTGCTAGAAAATATCTTAAGCATCATTTAAAAATGCAGCCAACTGTTTGGCATCGCTGGAAAGAAGAAAAATAAAATGTAAAGAGAGCTTGCACTGAAGATGAGTGATTAGAGTTTAGGGGTAGCTTTTCCTCCCCTATCCCAAAGACTTCTGTATTTTTTCTCTACAGTGTTTTCACTGTGCATTTGATAAATTACATTCACCAGGGTCTAATATGAAGTATAAAATCTTGTACAGAATGAAATACAAGGTAACTGGTAATTTTAAAGTACTATTACTACACTACTTTTTACTTAGTAGAATTACTTATCATTTAAAAAAGGTTCATAAGAAAATAATGTAAGGTCACAGGAATATATTTTAGTAAAAAGTAATACCACTCATACATTCATTTTCCTTTACATTGACCTTAATCAATAGCTCTATTAGAAACACTTTCAACACTGTATTCAGACCAGTGAGAATCATAGAATCATTAGGGATTGGAAGGGACCTCGAAAGAAAAATCCTCAATTTTTTTTCCCGATGGCAAACAGCCCTGAGTCTAAAAGTTTCATTTGATCAGTTCATTGTACCCCACAGTATAAACTTAATTCACTGTGAGACTGCAGTGAGAAACACTTATGAGTGCCTAACCATCCACTGTAGATGGAATTTTACAAAATAAACATTTACTCCAGTATTTTCTGCTTTCAGAGATCACAGCAATGACAGAGATAATAGATTATTAGAATTCCATCTTGCTTGAATAAGTCTATATTTTAAAGACCATTTCTCAAATGAAATACCTTTTCTACTAGGTTTAGTCTTCTGGATAGGTATTTTATGTAATAATTCTAGAAGTGCTGATACCATCTCTGACAAAGAGAGAAAAAGTTACTGTGGTCAGATATCTCTTTTCTGCATCTACCTAAAAATATAATTAAGTCAATGTTTTAGAAGTGCCCTGGTGAGACCACATCTGGAATATTGTGTCCAGTTCTGGGCCCCTCAGTTCAAGACGGACACAGAACTGCTGGAGAGTGTCTAGTGTAGAGGCACAAAGATGATGAAGGGACTGGAAAATCTCCCTTATGAGGAAAGGCTGAGGGAGATGGGCCTCTGTAAGCTTAGAGATCTCGTTAATGTTTACAAATATATGAAAGGTGGGTGTCAGGAGGTTGGAGCCAGGCTCTTCTCAGTGTTATCCAATGGGTAGAAGGGGCAATGGTTGTAAGCTGGAACACAGGAGGTTCCACATAAATATGAGAAGGAACTTCACAGTGAGGATGGAGCACGACAATGGGCTGCTCAGGGATGTTGTAGAGTCTCCTTCTCTGGAGACGTTTAAAACCTGCCTGGATGTGTTCCTGTGCAACTTGATCTAGGCGATCCTGCTGTGGCAGGGGGTTGGACTAGGTGATCTTTCGAGGTCCCTTCCCACCCCTAATGTTCTGTGATTCTGTAGTTTAGCAGGATAAATTTGTAAGATGAATGGTGTTAGCTAAAAACTGTTACTAGTGACCATCAACATGTTGTCTTTGTGTATCAAAGTGACTGAGTGGGAAGTGTGCCAGAGCAGTTCTATTTTGCAAAACAATTGCGTGAAATGTCTGCTTCATTCAAACAACCTAGATATAGCACAAATGTATTTATAGTTCACTGATAAATATATCTAGTACTGATGCATATGATTGAAATCTTATTATTTATAATAGGTGAGAAAGTGTAAAGCTTCTCATTGTGCAGCTTCTATTGGGCCTGTAAGAACATGACACAGTAGAATCTGAGTTTTACTCAGTACGTACACTATGTACACTCATATACACAAATACACCCGTATCAGTGTGTGGTGACACAACTCTTAACGTGAGGACATTTCTCATTCATATGAAGAGAACATTTTAGTTAAGCAGACTGAATAAATTTGAAGTTGCCCTGGGCCAATCCTAGAAGACCCAATAACAACATTTACATAGTCTACATCTGCTCTGCTGATCTCAGCATAAGCTAAAGGAGATAAACCTTTCAATGTCCAAGTGCAATGACTGACTCAAGAGGCCATTTTCATCTGAGAAGGAATCTGCATCAGAAGGTGTAAGTACCTCTCTGGTAAAAATATATGGCAGAACTCTTCAGTTCTGGATAATATTGAAAGCTTTGCAAGATGTTTGAGTCAGATGTTAGAATCAAACTATTTTCAACATCCGACCTGTAAAATAACTCAACTGTATTAAGGTTTAACATGAACTGTTACCTGTGGAGAAAGGAAATAGACCAGCCAAAGCACTAGTTTTGAATGGCTGTCTACAAAACTAGACATTATAGATGTTGTCATATTCACTGAATGCAGAGCAAAGTTTTTTGAAGGGAAAAGTCTCTAATGCTTGGAACGGTCCTTGCTATTACAGCACAGTATGCAGCTCCTACAGATGTGCCATAGATCTTTTCTTTTTTTAACAGCAATGGAGTAAGAGCTCCACAGTAATACTGCAGAAACTGAAAGGACAGCGGAATGTGAGTTTTTAATAGAACTTGTAACTTTCTTATTTCATATTTTCTAAAGAGTCTGTCAAATGGTGAAGAATACCATTGGAGATCAACATGTTTCAATTAACTTCAAAGTGGCACTTGTAGAAACCCTCCATATATTATTATCTCATTGCTATGCCTCCTTCCTGACCTGGAAGGATCACCTCTGGGAAAGAGCACTCCACTCAGTTACTGTTCTTACTAAAAGACTGCTCTATATGCTCAAATAATTCTGAACATATCCATACGAAGCAACAGCCTAGTTTTAACAGTGCATTTAGTGGCACTTCTACAGTCGAGAGGTGAATTTTGGTCCAAACCACCAGTCCATAGTGAGCTAGTGAGAAGAATTATACCAACAGCTGTCACAAGTTGTGTTGGTAACTTGGTACAGCACGGACTCAGCAGAATTAAATCATATTCAGATATTGAACCACCAAGCTCAGTAATTCAGGCAAGACTGAACACAGGTCTTACACCCAGTATAATACTTCTATCAACAGCAGATACTTAACTGCATATATTATCACTGTTTTAACTGGCTTTCCAGTCTACTTGTTTTACACTCCTGTTGCCTTCCCTTTGCACAGATCATGGTTTGGATTACACAGGTGGTTTGCTTTCTATTTTTTTGTTGTACCCTCTTAAATTTTGAAAAAAATAAGTGAGTTCTGTTAATAAGTTTCTTGCTTTTACAGCTAGGGAATATTCTGAAGTCTGAGCCTTTAAACCGGACAGACTGCTTATATAAATTCTCAGAGATGCATACACTTACCCATTAGTGAGGAAACCTAAGAATGATGATTTAGCTGACAGCTATTTCAGTGCTAACCACTTCATCTGAAATATCCACTTAATGGTTTCATCCATTATGGATTATCCATCTGCAGTCCCTAAGCTGTCCTCACCACTGAAACTTTACTTAACTAGCAGCATAGCAAAGAGAATAGGGACCTTCTTCTGTCTGTGTTAAGCAAGACAAGTTATTTTTCAAGATTCCACACACTGGATCTGTGAAAGCACATCTTGCCAAACAGCTGGGCAAAACAGAGTTTCCCGAAATTTAAAATACCACGTGGGAAGGAAAATGGGGCCTCTGGTCACAGCTGACAGTCCAGACCTGTGTTTGCAGCTGCAAACTATTTCATAGACACCTTCAGCAAAATAATCTTTCCTTTCTGGCTCAGCAAGAAATAAAATAGTCCTGTGGCAAGAGCCATGGAATTTCAGTTATAAGTGGGATATAGAGATGAAATTCAAGTTCCCATAGTTATAAGTTATGATGGTCCAAGAACACCCCAACTGATCTCTGCATAGATGAGCAAATGGACTGAGAGAGTACCTGATCTCCTAAGTAGCCTCAACACAAAAAACAGGCTTAATTGGTACAGGAGCTCTCAAGGAGGGAATTTAGGACAGTCCTGCAGGTTTTCCCAGGCAACTTATGCTATGGTTTGACCATGTGGTGGATGTTATTTGTATACATAGAAGTGTGAACTAGATACTTGTTTGGAGAATCTGGCCATCCCAGAGACTGGTTCAGGCAATTTCTGCCTTCAGACAATTTTCTGACCAAACCATATACAGAAAAGACACCTGTGTTGCATCATAGTAGAAATCCTGAAGGACAGTCTCATACAAGAGTCTTTTGAACATACTTAAAATAGTTAGGAAATGTTTTGTACATGATTTAAGATAAGTAGCAATGAATGGTCCCTGTGCTGGAATATGATGTAAAACCACAGGCCAGGTGAAAGATGGAGCAGAACGAATTCATAGAATCATAGAATAATTAGGGATTGGAAGGGACCTCGAAAGATCACCCAGTCCAATCCCCAATTCAGAGCTGAAAATACTGTTGCAAGAACTTTTACCATCTAGACAGCACGTGACCATCCAGTTCAAGATGCTTGAATCACCACATGAGTATTACCCTGTCCAAAAACTGTCCCCAGTGGTTTCACATACTGGTTTTTGCAATAGCTTCCTTGGTGAACTGACCAAAGCAGTTTCAATTTTCATTTGATGAACAGCTAAGAAAACGACAGAAGCAGCACATGAGACCTGAGTTGGTCTAGAATTGAGTAATATGCTGTGATTCAAGATTCACAAAACCAAGTCTCAAATAGCTGGAATTTGTGAACCTATTAATGACAAGGACTGCCAGTTATTTAGGTTTCTGGTTTCCTAAACTTGTCAATGCACTTTTCAAAAAGAAAAATCATCAGTCTCCCTTAAGACATTTAACACTGTCATCTGAAAAGTGAAGATGGGCACTAGGAAATAGATCAATCAATTTTGCATTGAAATTGCTTATCCCACTCAGCCCAAACATACTCATGTGTTATTTAAAATGCACTGAACATTTACACAGGTTAATATATTTTTTAAAATACTGAAGAGTTTGTTTAACCTTTGATTAAAAGCAGAGTATAATTAGTAATAATCATCTCAAAGTCTGTAGCTGACATAAAGCAAAGTCTGTCTGAATGTGACTAATAGAGCGTATGGGAACAGAGAGAAACTTATCAGAGTGAAAAGTGAAAAAACAAATGTTCGTTTTGAAATTCTAATTTGAATCCCTTCCAGGCAGATTCATTAACCAGGGACGTTCCCCGTTCTTTGAAAGTCTACCAAAAGGTAAACAATAAAATGGAAAAAGAAACAGCAAAAGTTAGCTTTACAAGCATTAAATTTTGGTGGCAGAATTGCCAATTATATCACATGTTAGTTTGCCAGGGTAAACTTATGATTCTATTCTTTTGCCAGTTCAGTGTTATACTGTAAGTTACTTGTCTCCTCAAACCACCTTCTCTTTCTGCTGAATATGGATTTTTCATGCTCTATTTCCTCTTACACTTCGCTACAGTGGCAAATTTCTTAAAATTAGTTACTCAGGATAAACATATAAACTCATTATCTGTTAAGCCTCAATAACTGGCTTCTCTTCCTTGAGATTGTCAAGGATCAAAAAAAAAACCACCTTAACAAAATTAAGCCATTAATTTAGTTAATGTGCTAATGGGCCAAAACAAAACCAAAGCAAGGAGGGTTTGAAAGAACCACTTACTAATTGAAGGCATAACCAAAATTAAGATCAAATTCCAAAAGTAACCTAAACTTCCAAATTTAGAAAAAATGTGAGGGTTTTTTTCATGCTTTCCTCCCCACACTACACTGTGCTTGGTGTCACTTCAAGACAGGTCTTCAATACCACTGCTCTTTATATAATCTAATCCTCACATTCCTCCATCTCCAGCACTCTTTCCTATAGCTCTGCCTCAGAAGACACCAATGAGAAGCTGAGGTCCCTGCATTCAGCAGATGGCATTACCCGTGACCTCTGACACTTTTTACATGCAACATGTGACAGCAGCTTATGTTTCCATAACTCTGTAAAAACTCTGGAATGCGGAAGACATTCTTTCTCTCTAGCTTCCAGGTCACCGTGGAACAGCCTGCTGTGGCAAAACTGCTTTTCTGCCATGCAGACCTGGTGAAAGAGAATCCTTTTCCTCTCTCCATTTCCCCCCACCCCCAACCCCCGTGTCCCTCTCTCTCTCTTAGAAGATCAGCATCTTCATGGCATTTTCACAGCATTAGCCAACCCTGGCTTTTCTACATGGCAGAGAGGAAAAAGCGGGAGAAAGGTTGGGGTGGGACAGGGAAAAGCCACTTGTCAAACAGCCACAGCTTGTCTTTTAACCCTTCCTTTACTCTCTGTTAATAAAACCTGTTATTCTTTCTTTACTATAATACTCTCCCTGGTTTTCTGTGAGGTTCAATGACCCTGAGGAATCCAAACCAGCACAAGATAATCTGAACCCAAACACCATGCCACAGTTTGCTGTGAGGCACAGTCTGAATGCAGTTAAAGAGGTCACGGTGAATCCATTTAGCAAAATCAGTAAGATTCACATTCAAAAACTCTGAACAGGTCACACACCTTTTTTTACAACCTTTCCAAATCTAAAAAGGGAAGAATAAGGAGTTTGTAAAAGGTATCCATTTTTGAGATGAGGCTTAGTTTCTAACTTTAACCTACACACATACACAGCAACCTGAAGAAAAAACAGCAATTCTAAGTGTACTTCAGGAATGTGTTTGTTGCAAAGGGTCTTTTTCTCTGAATGGCTTCACATATTCTCTAAATTTTAGTTCTGTTTTTATTATGAAGAAAAACATGAGTTAATAATTTAGTTGAATTGAGAAGTTAGAAGGAAATTCCATTAAACGAGCAGACAAAATTCTACTGATGAGGGCTACAAAGCCCAATGATATAACAGAAGATGTCACTGCTACAGTATCTCATATCCTATTAGAGACCTTTACCCTGTAAGGTGCTGAAAGACTCAACTTACACTGCACTCAGTACAAGAAAGCCATGAAATTGAAGCCATTACCTCATCAAATTGAATCATTAAACATCAGGTTACTCAGATTCTTCACCATTCATTTTTTCTCCTGTAGCATTTAAAATACTTCTTTTTGAAAAGTTTGCTTTCATACATTTCTTCATGTTTTCTCCTTCCTGCAGCTGCACATCCAAAACACTCTGCGTTATACCCTAAGTACTGGTGGGACAGTTAATGGAAACAAACCCCAAATAATTAAGAGGTCAATTTAACTGAAAAACAAGATGTTGTAAGCAGAAACAGCAACAAAGCAAAACCTATCTGGGGAAAATCAAGCAGCTGAACCCTGCTTTCCCAAACATCCGCATCCCAAATCGCTCTTTGTATAGATCTACCTCAGAACATCCATGCAGGAAAAAGGAAATGGATGCTGTAGTTAATCCCTTGTGGTCAGAGGACAGCAGGACTATGTCACATTCTGCTGTGAGTTGCATTTCTAGATCCACGTTCTAGGACTAGGGCTGCTAAGGGTCACTTTTAGAAAATTGAGACAAGCTACATCTTAGATATGGCATCAAGAAAAGGTAGTTCTTCTAGCACCGATAATGCATCGGCGCCTTTTGTTGATTTCTAGAAAATTATAATGCAACTCAAGATTGATGAAGAATAATTTCCCACTGTCAAAATTCACGCAGTACATTAGGAATACTATCAGGGAAAGATAAAATTATGCTATTTTACACTGTGCATGAATAGAGCAAGGGTGAGAAAATGTCCAGCACTGATTCAGCACAAGGATTATTGCTTTGCTAACGGAACATGGTGGTTGTCACGGTTTTGAAAAGAACGTTCTGAAAGGAACAAGATGTGTCCAGCCTTTTACATGGGATACAAGTTCTAGTCACTTTATACACCCTGAGTTATTGGTCACAGAGAACTATGCAAGACTGCTCGAGGGCAGATGAGCTTCAGATGACACAGCAAGAGCCTATCACTAAAGAAATGGAGTTTTTTTAAGATTTGGCAGAGCAAACAGGTTGTATTAAAGAACTGTTTAAGATTAGGCATTTAACAGCAAAACAAAACCCCACAAAACAGGCCTAAGAAGCATCGACTACTTCCTAGTTTATCTTTCCTGCTTAGCGTGCAGCATTAATGATGTTAAATAAGCAGCTAGTAACGTACAAAGTGTAAAGCAATAGAGTATCTTGTGAATACACTGCACTCTGACTAGCAGTTTAACAGTTGACTCAGCAAAGAAAATTCTGAGAACACGATACTTTTCGGCTGATGCCAGGTCTGAAAAATGATATCTCAAGGACACTTTTTCAAAAAAGCTATGATTACTTGGAAAAAGCCAAGCAAAACCCAAGACTTATCAAAACCCGACTTGTTACCATCACTGTAACTTTAAGCACAAGGTGTAACATTTCTCTCACTTTCACAAATTGTTTTGAGACCAATGGGTAATGTTATAAGTATTTCATGGAATCATAAGGGATTGGAAGGGACCTTGAAAGATCATTGCCCCGCCACAGCAGGATCACCTAGACCAAGTCATAGTCAATCAGGGTTAGAAGGGACCACAGGATCGTCCAGTTCCAGATATATCAATAAAGTCACAATACAATCTTTACACAGCACCTCCAAATACAGTCTGTACACTAAGTAAGCATCCTAGAAATACTTTGCTGAGTGTTAGAAATGTTAATTACTCCACTTTGTATATTCTTCCACTGGTAAAGCCAGCCCTTCAACTATATCAAGTATAAAGAGGAAAATCATAGCTCACATTTTTGTAATTTTCAAAAATTGCCTGATATCAGTTTCCTATCATAACAGTGTTATGATGTCAAAGTAAAATGTGTTAATATGTATTTGAGCTAGAAACAAGGTCTGTGCTCACATCTGAAAAGCTAAAGACATTTTTGCAACCCCTCTCGATACGCGAGATGCCAGATCAGTCATTACAAACCATTAACAGCCAAGGGTAGCTGAACTGCATGAGGAGAATTCAACTACAGCTATCATTACCAATCTTCAAAATGCTGGTGCATTCGCTGAAATGGAGAACAGACATTTTCTTTCTTAAATGCAAAACAGCAGCCTAAACAAATTAATTTGTCTGAATGGAGAGGAGGAGAAGGGATTAGAGCAGAAACCACGACATAACCAAATTTATTTGATCTAACTGAAGCTTCTGTGGAAAAAGTAGACTCATGCAATTTCTGCTACTAGAGTATTTTGCTTTCTTGTGTATCAACTAATATTTTTTGCAAGCATCCATGAGAAAAGATCAAAATCAGACTGAAGTCTAAGTAACCAAACACTGCCAATGTCTCCACTCCTGTTATTACTTAGTTCCAGGATGTAACACAGAACAATGGCAACTCATTTGCAGTGTACTTCACCGCGCATGGTGCAGACACAGATTAGAGGCTGACATAATGGATAAAGCACTGGCCTTTCACCCTTGGGATTTTGTCCAGCCTGCAGTCCTATCAGATAATGGGTTTGGCAACCTCCACTAGTCTCTTTTGGACACTAATCCCCACTACAGAATCTCTATAATTCATCATATAATTTAATACACCTGGCAACCTTACCACCGGCTCATTCTTTTGTTACGTAAAGGCCCAAAGTGCAGTCAAGGATGGTTAATGCTCTGACAACCAGCTATTATCTCCCATAACAGCTGATTTTGAGGGGATTATTGCAGTCATAAACCATTTTATAAAAATTGGCAACTGGGAAAGCAGTGTAACAAAATAAGGTGAAATTTAGGAGCTTTATCACTGATTTCCTACCAACCTGTAATGCAGCTTCTAGCATCCAAAAAATGCTGGAGATTAAAGGTAGCTGGAGATTAAAGGTACAGATCACAAGCCAAGAATCTGAAACCTGAACAGCCTTATAGCCAGAACAGTTTTACTGTTTTGAGATTATAGACGCTTTTTGTCTTTTATTTTTTGTTCAAATAGACAGTATATTTCTTCTTTATCTTGTCTCTATCATTAGTTCACCTCTTCCTTTTATCAGCATGCTTCCTTTTCATCTTGAAGTATTTCACCACTGTTATTATTCCAGGTTTAGATCCACTGGCTTGTTCAGAAATGAACAAGGGACTTCACTGCTATCAGAACCAATTACTGAGGATATAAATGAGCCTTCAGGCAGGACAAAGGGAAGCTTTTGCAGAAAATAGTACCAAGATACAGTAAAAAAAATTAGCATGCATGATGCTCACTAGGAACAAGAATCAGTTCTACAAATCTTTGAAAAAGCTCAAAAAATTTCACCAACTACAATCTAACAGAATGGAATAGACATCTGAGCACTACAATCTGTTACCAAGGCAAAGTGATTTGGTAAGCAACCTCTAGAAGGATAACAGAAAAATATATCAGATACAAGGTCCTTCAGGGTGTTCTGGCAGGTCCACACAGCTACATCTGTGCAATGCCACTTTATATAGTATAGGATACTCATGTTAGTTGGATGCTAATATTAATCAATAACAATTTTTAATGGAATAGATTTCACAGAATGACAAAAGAAAGTAAGTAAGTAGACAAAGCCAGAAAACATTGAGCCATAGACACTTCTGACTGCGAGACATTACTAAAAATATCCACTTAAAATATTACTGGTTTCATGGAAGCTTTACAGAACCACACTGAAGTGAGCCTACTGTATTTCTTGACTCAAAATATCATCCACTTGTTTTTTTAATGTAGATTTGAGTTCGGCAAGTTTCCTTCACTGCAAGGATTTGTAAATCCCTACCTGCACTAATAATTTTGGGTGACAGTCAGTGTGGTGCAGAGCTCAGCTTGGCAAGCCTATGCTTAGTTTCTCTACTAATTTCAGCGGTAAAACGTTCAAGTTCTAGAAGTCCAACCAGCAACAGGAAGAGTTTTATAATGCACCACAGAAAACTGTGGTGAAGTGTACCCAGAAAACCAGAGTGTGAAGTGTACACAGAAACCTGCAGTGTGAAGTGATGCTCGTCCACAAGAAGGGGCAGAAGGATGATCTGTGGAAGGATGATACAGTGTGACCTCAGTACCAGGGCACACTATGGAGGGGTTCATGTTGAGCACACTCACACACCAAGAGCAAGACAGCCAGGGGCATCAGGGCCAGCCAGCGGGGGTTTATGAAAGGCAGGACTTGATCAAGCTGACCTCCCTAGTGACTGAGTGGAAGGCTGTGGATGTTGTTTGCATAGACCAAGTTACACCAAGCACATTACATAGCTATCGTATTCCTTCATGTTGAAATTTCAACCAACTGAAGGCAACTGCTGCTCAGTCAGTACTGAAATTACTACGCAGCCCTTATCTGTGATTTAAAAGTAAATTTAACCCTATCACTTTTGTAACCCTACCGAATCCATGTGTTCTCACAGTTAAGTCAAAATAAATATTTAATACGCTGTTCCAATTAGCTACAAACTATTACCTGATTTAAGTCTGTAAATGAACGTGAAAAGACTCTGGAGGCCTGATGTTAACCTTCATCCACTCCAGTTATGAGAAAAATTACAGGCTCTAATTAGACTCTTTAAATTGCAAAGAAATAGAATTTTCATAACCAGCTTACTACAAAGAGAAGGCCCCCTTGGGACAGGGTAAATTGCTCCTGCCCTGAGATCCGCTTATCCTGGTGCAACACCATACAGTAGACTCGGGTTGTCTGACTTAACACAGATCATATTTCTCCCAAATTAATGGCCACTCAAATTATTCCAGCTGCCCCCTTGGCATAGGGAAAAATTGAAAATCCATGGCTGCCAAGTGAAGTGTATAACCCAGCTGCTAAACAAAATGTGCTTAAGGGGACACAGCTGTTGATCTGCCTATTTACATTAAAATAAGCCCATGGATACAGAACAAATGCCTAAAGACAGCAAACAGTGTATAACACTTTGTTTAACCCTTTCAGTACAGCAGGTCACAAAAATTTGAAGCATCATTTATAGTATAAATAGGTATATAAGTAGAAGCACGGCCCTTTCACCTTACAACTTATTTCCGCTAATTTCTCTAAGCTTGGAAACTGTCTCACTTTCTTTTGCAGAGCTGGTAAACTTGGAGAAATCACATCAAATGTTACAGTTCTTCTGTCAGAAAGTATAGCTAGCTAGCCTGCCTGGAGACGTTGCCGTGCGACTTGATCTAGGTGATGGCGATCCTGCTGTGGCGGGAGGATTGGACTAGATGATCTTTCAAGGTCCCTTCCAATCCCTGATGTTCTGTGATTCTGTGAGCTGATTTTTCAAAACAAGTACACTTGGGAAAAAATAACTCCAAATAATAAATAACCAAATACCTCCATTCCCTGCTCTTCAAACACATGCACAGTGTGACTATAAGCATTATCTTCGAGACAGCAGAACTTCTTAACATGGTACGTGTGGAATGCTCACCAAGATTTGTAGTTAGAACAGGGAGATATAACATTTTTGTACCTTTACCTGCGGTCTCGTTTTTCCCAGCAATGATTTAGCAGCTGTTTCCACATGAGATTGAGGTTATCAGGTATTAGTTTTAAAATGCTATGCAGTATAGGAATTTTGTCCCATTACAGTTAACTGTCTTCTAAACAAATTCATGATGCTGTGATTAATTTTTAAAATCTTTTCTAAAACACGCTTGCAATCCAACAGACATGAGATTTACTGTGTCAGTTGCAATTGAAGGATCAGGGGTAAAGACAAAGTCTTCCTTTACTCACGAGGAATACTTCTCCAAAGGAAACCTTAGATCTGACATCAAAATCCAGTTTCAAATTCTCACAGTCAAAAACATTTGCTTTATTCAGTAAATACATAAGAAAGCGTGTCTGCAAGCTAGCTCTAACAAGAAGTGTACAAAACCCAGCAGATAATGCAGAGAAGGTTCAAGTAGTCTGTGGTTTATTTATTTTAGCCTTCACGAGAAAGTTTAACTTGAGTAGTCACTATGACACAAGTATTTTTAACAAGGGGATTAGAAGTTGAGGTCATGTTTGGAAAGGAATTGTAGCTAAATGTGTTTAAATCAATGAAGCCTGATAAAATTTCCCTTACAGTATTCTATGAACTAACCAAATGAATCTTGAAACCATTAGTGAATATTTGTGAGGATCTGTGGTGAGCAAAGGAAGTGCCAAATACAAGAAAAGCAAAAGAATCTTAACTTTTTAAAAATTTCAATTTTTAAAACCAAGAAAAGGAAAACCCTATAGAATTACTTCCTAGACTTTACTCTCCAGAAAGACACCAGTAGAAGTGATCAAACAATTGATGCATAGGCATATACATCGTAATAACATGCAAAGAAATAGCCAACACCATCTAAGAGCCATTCTATCAAACGGATCTGATTTTCCATTATGCTATACTATGTAGAAGGAAATAAGAGAATATGTTTAGAATAATGGTTATCCACACAAACAGGACTCAAAGTCAGTGTGTCAGCTTCCTGTTGGGACCAACAGAAAAACAAGCCACACCATGTTACCAGCTCAGTGATGGCTATCTCTAAGAACTGCTCGCCTAGAAGATGAATGCACTTTTCAGATAGCTGTTGCCTCAAAGTATAGTTATTATCATCACAGTGGGAAGGGGCAATGATCTGGCCTGGACTGAGTGCAATCTAATATTTTTATTATTTATTTAGATGACACAGAGAACACTTAAACATTTGTCAATTGACATGAAGCTGAAAGTATTTCCATTTAATTCTGTGGAATACACAATTAAAATTCAAAATAATATCTTTGAGCAAGAGAAACAGTGTACATAAACAGAAGGGAAAGTTCTAATGCATTAGCAAAAGATGTGGGAAAAGTGGATCACCGGGAAAAGTTACAGAATTTAGAAAGAACCACAAATTCATTGTGGGTCAGAAGTGGCAAACTGATAAAATAAAAGCAAATATCAAATGCGCATGTGGCTGAAAGAAATGATGGTATGTACTTGACGTGAGTGTAACACAAAGAGGTGGTTATTCAGCTCTACTGGTGTGAAAGAAAAAAAGGCAGAAAAGTTCCAGCTAGACTTTACATTCACTATTTGTCCTAAGCCCTTTCGAAAGGTCTGTGACCAACTGGAAAGGCCGCATGCCCACAACAAGCTTTATTTAATTCACACTATCAATCCTACCTATCCTAAGTGTTATAAGCACTGTAAATCAGCACATCATCTGGCAGTAAGACACACTCCTACATACATCATAACTTAATGGTCACCCTAGTTATCTAAGCATTAAATACAAACCTAAGTTTACTTCATCAGAATTTTTAAGTCTCTGCTGATCGTTTAATGATTTTACTTATGGTTGATGCCAGGCACAGTAGTTACTGACATATTTCTATATATGTCTTACTAGTAACCATTTTATAATGTTAACAAAATGTTGGGAGTGTTTACCTGTCAGTTTGAATTCATTCATGCATTTGTTAGATATCAGCAACAGCAGCTAAGATATTCAAAAAATATTCTTTTTACTATTTAAAACATGATACAAAAAGAATGAAGGGCAGAACTTCTCTGAACACAAAGAACCAGCTTAGGGAGGTCCATCCTTTGAGTTCAGAACTACAGTGAGCTGCTTTTTTTCCCCCTTTTTTACGTGATTCTCAAGCTATGCTTTAAGTTCTGTAGTTAATTATAAAAACGTGCTCTGTTTGCTTCTCCTTTTTCACTGCTGGTTTGCATTGTCCAAACCATATAAAAGTATGCAGTGATGTCATCACATGTATCATGGGCAAGAAAAACAGATGAATACTCTATAAACACTCTTCGCTCTTAGAACATGTAGCCTAAACAAAGGGCTTCCTTCTTCTTTTAGAAAAATGAAGAAAATGAGAAGTGGAAAACAAAATGAGGACACTAGCAGCACAATCACATGCAACTTACTTTTGACATCAAGAATTGCAGGAAAGACAGCTGGTAAAAAATGGGGAACTCCAACATTAAGAGCTATAAGTAATGAATGTTCCTGAAAAACATTTGACATCAGGTAGCTGAGTTCTTAAAAAATATTCTGACACGTTACATCACTGTGGCAACCTCTTCAGAAAATAGTTCAATCTAATCACTATGTTAATCATAGAATCATAGATTCGTTAGGGATTGGAAGAAACCTCGAAAAATCATCTAGTCCAATCCCCCTGCAACATCAGGATCACCTAGACCAAGTTGCACAGGAACACACCCAGGCAGGTCTTAAACATCTCCAGAGAAGGAGACTCCACAACCTCCCTGGGCAGCCCCTTCCAGTGTTCTGTCACCCTCACTGGGAAGAAGTTCCTTCTCACATTTATGTGGAACCTCCTATGTTCCACCTTACAACCATTGCCCCTCGTCCTATCACTAGAAGACATTGAGAAGAGCCTGGCTCCATCCTCCTGACACCTGCCCTTCAAATATTTATAGACATTAATGAGGTCACCCCTCAGTCTCCTCTTCTCCAAGCTAAAGAGACCCAGCTCCCTCAGCCCCTCCTCGTAAGGGAGGTGTTCCTCCTCCTTCATGACAAGATCTAAAATCAGGTCAGTAACTATAGGGCATTACTAACATGGAGAGTTATATTTAATATCAAAAAGCCTTCTAACCCTTCTGTAATTTTGTAATACCGTGGCCTGATGATGCCTGTGGGGCCCAAACACAAATAAACATCACTTTACCCACTAAAGTAGAATAATGGGCTGTACAGGGAAAATACTTTCAGAAAGTGATCATCCCTTCAGAACATAACAATGGTCATTAACATAGGAGTAGTAACAAATTTGTCTGTGAGGGTTGATTTTGTAATTCATGGAGAGCACAAGACAGTTTAGAATCAGATCTGTGTTTCAAAGAGAGATTAGATGCATGGGATGTTTCCCTATATGGCATCCCCCCTCACCAAAATGCAGGAGGGAAGTAAAGCACTACTACATTTCTCAGGAAAACTGACTTGCCTCTTCTGATAACACAATTTCTACACTGAAGGGTAACATCAGCTAATGATAGAGGAACTATTACTGAACTCCAAATAAGCTCTCAACATGTGAAATGAAAACTGAGGCATACCATACCTTGCACGTTTGCCTAAGTGAATTTCAGTTGACCGTAATCCAGAACACAGCACCTACAATTCTGCTGTCTCCAGAAATCACGAGTGGAGATTCAGGATCAATTCTCTTCAGTTAGGGATTAAATAAGTTATTATAATTTAGTATCACTGCAATGCTGTAAAAAGCATGCTTTAGAAATAAAAAACATTTTAAAATAGAAATTCAGAAGGGAATTGAATAGAAAAATAAGACTGTTGGAGTAGAGAAGAGAAAAACCAAAGTAAATCTCTTCTGTGTCAAAGAGAGGACAAGAGAAGCAGGAATGAGTGTTGGGAGCTAAGAAAAAGCATTAGAGAAGACAGCAACTTACATTGCAAGGAAGGCAGCATTTTACAGAGCTGTAAAGGTCAGTATTTGCTCTGCAGAGCAGAAGGAAGATTTTACAGAAAATGGGGATTTTAACAAACAAACAAACTGAAAACTAGACATTGAGAGCATCATGAATGAGAATAACTATCTTTTATGCAATGTCAGATGACAAAGGGAAAAAGTGCCCAACTGAGAAGCAACGGGAACATAATAATAATAATAATAAACATACATGCCTAACATTAACACTTATGCTCTAGTAAAAGGAAATAAATGACTGCCTATGGAGCAAGAGCAAGAAGACAACAGAAAACACAAAAACACACTAGAGAGAAGAGAACACATGGACATGGAAGTTTTCTTTATAAAAAGCGAGCCTCGGGAAAGGGAAACCTAATGTGCAACACAATTAGGCAGATTTTACTCAACCTTTTAATAGCACCATCAAAAGATAAAAAAGGGGTTACTCAATCAAAGGCAGAAGTCGGTTAATTAAGTCAGATAACATTTGACACATGGAATTACATCTGTCCCCAAGTGAGCCTGAGGGCAACAGCAGTCCCATGAGCCCACGGTGCAGACAGCTGGCACAGAGGGAGGGTTCAGTCCCCGGGACTGATCCTTCACCCTAATCGAGGGAGAGAAGAAACGCCGGTGGGTACCAGATGACAAAGAATGGCCAGCTGGGGGCAATGAAACTCCAGGAATCCTGGTTGATGCCAGACATCAAGAAAACAAATTCATCTCTGCTGAAACTTCTTCCCTATGTGTCCATTATCCCCTTCCCACTCTTGTGTCAAACTCCACAATTCCCTTGGGTTAGCCACTGCTGCTTCCACTCCCCAGAAAAAACATGTGGTGTCTCTGCTATTTCCTCTCATTATCACACACAGTACCTAAGGACTGCTATATTTAACCACTGATCTGAAAGGGAGATGTGTGAGAATTGAAACACTTCTATTCCTGAATAAATGTATCAGTGGACACTTAATCCAGATTAAAAATGCTGACATTCTCATCAGTTTAGTCTGTTGAAATGTAAAAGACTACCTGCACGTGGAGTCCAGAAATACTCAGATTCTATGGCCACGCACAGGCTATAACACGTGGTGCTTTCTGTGCTACAAAAATATGAGAGAATCTGTAACAGAACCAAATAGGATAAAAAAAAGGAGCCTTTATTATTTAGTCTCTCCCCTTTAACATTTACCTTCACATGGTATTATTGAGGTGCAGCACAGCATTATGTTACTATTCAAGTCACCAAAATTAGAATTTGATTTCTCAGATTTTTCTGGCAAAAATAATTTTTTTCAGAATAGAATTCATTTGCTCAAATAGAAAAAGAAGGTTTGCCCTAAGATTACCTACTTTAATTAAATGCAAGATCTCCACCAGGCTGAAATCCAATATACGAGACACAGACTCATTGTTTGTCTGAATCACATTAGGTATACAGCTAGCTCTAGGTTCATACATGTCTCAGAAAAAAAACCCCAAACTATCAAATAACAGCAAATTCTTTTGAAACAAGTCTCATGCGGACATTACCATAGCTTGGTTCATAACCATCAACTTTGACACTTCAGATTTCAAATCACACAAGATCAACACAAGGGCCCTACAGATGCAGTTTAGAACGGACGTGAGCCACTTTCCCTATTCAAGGAACACGTCCTACAAATATAATCTCCACAGCAATCTGCAAGCATGTTCCATTAATAGTCTCTCCTGAAAAGCTATTTAAGACCTTTTACTCCCAAAGGCCTTCTCCTACAGTGTTCCTGATTCCTACCTCTGAATTTCATCTTTCCTTGATATCTGACATATACAACACAATACTTCCTAAGTAACCTCCTTCTGAAAGTGAAAAAATCAGTTGCATACGGATTTTATTTTAAAGCATCACTAGAAGTAGATAAAATATATTGACCACAACTCTATGTAGTCCTTACACGAGGAGATGTATGTAACATTCTTGAACAACCAGAAAATGTTAGCACGTCAGATGTGGGGAGCTGCACGTATCTTCTGAAGAGGTCTTTTATTTGTTCTCACTCGTTCTGCATATGCAGCCAGTAGTCTCAGCAAGCCCTCTCCTCATCCAGCCTATGCTATTGATTATCTTGGCCACTGTCAGAGGGAGATTAGGATAAGGCTGACAGCTGGCTGATGTTGAATCAGAAGAAAACGCAAATGATGCCAGGGTACTTGAAGTCAGCTTATATACAGAACAGACTATCTTCCTTTTTTCTGTGGTATGTGCTCCTACCATTTGTTACACACATTACTAACACAAGAGTTGCACCAGATCCCCCAGCTGCTCTGGAACAGGCAGCTGAGCCAAATACAGCTCTTTCTACATGGGCAAGTAGCCAGGGACTTGCAATCAATTTTTTTGAGATACCATCCCTTCTATGATTGCTCTTTTCCTCAAAATGAGGTTATGGCAACATAGTCACACAGAAACAGATCTCGAGTCAATCCAGAAATACAAAGCAATACAAAATATAATTTCTACATTAAATACAAGATGAAGACTTACTCTATCAATCTCAAGTAATTTGAACAATGTCTATTTAAGAATCTCATCTAGATTACTTACTTTGAAAGGTATTAAGGTTCTCTTGACTTTAATATAAAAAATGAGCATTTTCCATTAGAAACAGGTTCCATCGTATGCCTCAAATTTTCCTGAATCTATGACTTTGACAGAAACATGATACAGGAGTCATCTTTTTACATAAGAGAAAACTCTCAACAAACACATAGTCAGGAAAAGTACTTCTTGTTGTGCTGGCAATTTAATATTGCTTTAGGGATTTTATGCAAAGGTGCCCAAGGCATATTAGTATTAGCTACCTAATAAAAAGCAATACATGTATAGAAAGTTGAACAAATGGATAGGTGAATTCATTAATATTTTGCTTCAGGAGATCCTGGATGAATTTGTATATATCTCTCAGAAAACTGGCTGTGGCTGGTCCACAGACAAAGAATAATACAGGTTGTTCTGGGCTTCAAAGATCTGAAATCTGTTCCTTTCTCTGTAATGTACAGAAAGTGTCTTTACCTGCCTAATATTCCATCTGCAGTCTGACTGCAGTAGCTGAAGAACAAATTTTCCAGTTCTGGACTGCCTTTTCATATGCATACACATTATTACTAACACCACAGAGAAAACTGCAAAATGGGGCTCCTCAGGAAGAGGAGGCTTAAGGGAGACTTCATTGCCCTCTACAACTGTCTGAAAGGACATTGTAGAGATGTTGGTCTCTTCTCATGGGTAATTAGCAACAGAACCAGAGGGAAAGGTTTCAAGCTCCAACAGGGGAGGTTTAGATTAGACAGGAAAAAATTCTTCCTGAAGAGAGTGGTCAGGCACTGGAATGGGCTGCTCAGGGTGGTGGTTGAGTACCCATCCCTGGATGAGTTTAAAAGACACCTAGATGTAGTGTTGGGGGATCTGGTTTAAGGGTGAACTTGTAGAGTAGGCTTGATGGTTGGATTTGATGATCCCAAGGGTCATTCCCAACCTGAATGATTCTATGATTCTGTAAATAGATTCACTTCAGTCTACCAGGAATGTTTGTGACCACCATGTTAGGATCAAAACAAATATACACATTTGACATTACATGAGGGATGAATGACAAGAAATAGTTAATGCTATTCATTTCCAGAATCTCATCCTGCTTATCTCTCTACAACTTTGCTTTTGTCTAGTCCACTCTACTATTATTAATTATTATTTCAATGATGGCTGCTGCTTTTATCAGAACGGATAATTGTCTTCATCTTTGCTTTTTTCACTAGCTCTATTAGCTCTATTGCTTCATCTTGGAAAAGCTTTTTTTTTTTTTACACTGAGGTAATTCTTCTCTGTTGGCATTCAGATATTTCTGTCAATGGGCACTCAGGCAGAACTACTCACCTGCTTAAACACTTCCTGTGTCCCTCTGGATGGCACAATAGATTACTTCACAGAAATCATGTTTTAAATAGTAAAATGAGAACAGTACAGTATGTCTCACAGTAGGAAACTGGTCCAATGTCCTAAGGTCTTTTAAGAACAAAATTCACAAACAAAATTACAATCATAAAAAAATATTTTAGATTCCCAAAAGTAACTCAAAGCAAGATTCTCAAATGTTCAATGTGCTGACAGGGTGAAGCAAAACAAGCAATATTTTTTCAAGTGTACATTAAAAGCATCACTACTATTCCAGACAATCCTCATCTTACATCTAGTGATTCATGCATTACTTCCATACTAAAAATATCTCTTGGTCAAAACTTACTAAATCCAGAGCAGCTCTACAAACAAAATGTATAACAACGGATTTATACTCCAGGTTTTACTGTCAGCAAACTATAAAAATAAGGGAATTCTTTATCTATTAAAAGTTAGACAAAATAATGGTAGCTGCTCTTGGGTTTTTCTTTGTTAGCACCATGTCTATTTCTTCTAAAAAGAAGCCCTTCTTAACTTTTAATTTTGTTTAGGATCTGGGAATCAGAAAAAGAAAGTTATATTTCTAGTTAAGATTACAGTTCAACCATGACATTTTACCAGCATTTAATTATTATATTAAAAGGATTCAATATGTGTTTGAATAAATTATACTTAAAGCGTGTCTGATCTGAAACTGAAAGAAAGGATACATCACCACATCTCCTTACAGTCTACAATTAACAGGGGGAAAGAATGGATTTTAAATGCTCAACCAATTCAGATTCTACATGGTTGAAAAGAAATTAATTGCTGAAGAACTTGGAGAGTCTATTTTAATGTTGACTTTGTGCTGAGAACTCATTGGGTGGATAAAACTTCAGATCTCTTGTGATTAGTATGTTTAGGTTGCAACTTAGCATACAAGCTAAAGTATCCTGTCCTAAAGGATTCGATGGATCTGTCCCCTGTCCAAACAGCAGTCCCCACTTTCTTTGCACACTTTGGCATAGGCTGGTTTTGCTAGAACTCTACCTTTCATGTTCCTCTCCTCAATCAACACACAACCTATTACAAACATCTCAGTGTCCAGCCTGGCAGTTATTCCAAATGTTTCAATCAAAGAGATTTTGTTCAGGTTTATCCATTCAGTGTCAGATATATTTTTGTTATTTTCCTGGTCCTTTTTGGCATTAGTAGCTGTAGAGACACCAGAACCAAACTGCTCACTAATCTAAGCTTTACAGCCAACTGTCTATGACTTTCCATATTATATTTAAAATTGTGTGCAAAACTTTGGCTGCACTGAAACAGACTGCATTTTATTTATTACAGGACAGACCCTCCGGGTATCTCCCATTCAACTGGGGTGCAAAGAAGTTAAATAAAATTAATTTACGCAGACAGAATTGAAAAACTGTGGAAATCTGGTAGTCTTATTCATTCCTTTGTTTAAAAAAGTCATAACACGCAAAAGCTCCAGGGATATAAGCAGACTAACTCTTGGACTTAAACCAGGCAGGAATCGAATTCAGAAGATCTTGCTTTCGAACCATGAGACCTTTTATTTCCTCTAATGGATGGCATTTTAAGTATAAAGCAGAGTTATGCATACAGTGTTTGCAAACAAAGTCACATGTGAAAATCTAAGTGACAACAGCTCAAGCCAGGGAGCAGAACACAATCACAGGGAGTAGAACAAAATGTACTGTCACCTGAATAAAGTTTATGAACCTAACTAGATAAATCTCCACAGAACTGTTTGCAGCAAACACAGATTATTAAAAGACAAAGAAAGTTACTCTAAAAAGCAGAAACCCATTTTCAAGCAAGTGCGTACTACAAATAATGACAAACAGCGCTGCTTGCTTCAGAGACAGCAGGACAAGAATTTTATACCTGAATCCATAAACTCATGCCTCCGGGTCTTGCACAGATGTAGAGAATTACAGTATCACAGTATTACCAAGGAGGAAGAGACCTCATAGATCATCAAGTCCAACCTGTCACCACAGAGCTCAAGGCTAGACCATGGCACCAAGTGCCACATCCAATCCTGCCTTGAACAGCTCCAGGGATGGCGACTCCACCGCCTTCCTGGGCAGGCCATTCCAGTGGCCAGTGACTCTCTCAGTGAAGAACTTTCTCCTCACCTCAAGCCTAAATTTCCCCTGGCGCAGCTTGAGGCTGTGTCCTCTTGTTCTGGTGCTGGCTGCCTGAGAGAAGAGAGCAACCTCCTCCTGGCCACAACCACCCCTCAGGTAGTTGTAGACAGCAAGAAGGTCTTCCCTGAGCCTCTTCTTCTCAAGGCTAAACAATCCCAGCTCCCTCAGCCTCTCCTCATAGGGCTTGTGCTCAAGGCCCCTCACCAGCCTCGTTGCCCTTCTCTGGACACGCTCAAGCACCTCAATGTCCTTCCTAAATTGAGGGGCCCAGAACTGGACACAGTACTCAAGGTGCGGCCTAACCAGTGCAGAGTACAGGGGCAGAATGACCTCCCTGCTCCTGCTGGCCACACCATTCCTGATGCAGGCCAGGATGCCATTGGCCCTCTTGGCCACACTGCTGGCTCATGTTCAGGCGGGTATCAATCAGCACCCCCAGGTCCCTTTCTGTTTGGCTGCTCTCCAGCCACTCCGACCCCAGCCTGTAGCTCTGCATGGGATTGTTGTGGCCAAAGTGCAGCACCCGGCACTTGGACTTATTGAACGCCATCCCGTTGGACTCTGCCCATCTGTCCAGGCGGTCAAGGTCCCGCTGCAGAGCCCTTCTGCCCTCCAACTCAGCCACATCTGCCCCCAGCTTTGTGTCATCTGCAAACTTGCTGATGACTGACTCAATGCCCTCATCCAGATCATCTATGAAGATGTTAAAGAGGATGGGGCCCAGCACTGATCCCTGAGGGACACCACTAGTGATCGGCCACCAGCTGGATGTGGCACCATTCACCACCACTCTCTGGGCTCGGCCCTCCAGCCAGTTCCTAACCCAGCACAGAGTGTTGCCATCCAAGCCGTGGGTTGACAGCTTAGCCAGCAGTTTACTGTGGAGGACAGTGTCAAAGGCCTTGCTGAAATCCAGATAGACCACATCTACAGGCCTCCCCACATCCACCAAGCGGGTCACCTGATCATAGAAGGAGATCAGGTTGGAGAGGCAGGATGTGCCCTTCCTGAACCCATGTTGGCTGGACCTGAGCCCTTGACCATCCCAAATTACTTCCTTTTATTCTCATGATTTTTTCCACTCTACAAATAAACTATACAAATCCAAAATTTGATGATGAATTTGCTGTTGCAGGTGGATTGGACTAGATGATCTTTCGAGGTCCCTTCCAATCCCTAATGATTCTATGATTCTATGAAAATCAACAGCCAGCCTTCCTTTCTGAAAATCTGGGAAGCTTCCCTGGGCTTACTCTAAGGCCACTGAGTTACCAGTTTTTGCAGCAAAAATTCACAGTAGCCTAGGAAAATCTAATGCCAAGTGGGTATTTTCTCACTGCCTGATCTGAGATTTGTCACTCATCCTCGTGGTCATGTTGTGCAGGTATCATCAGGCAGATATGGGTATGTGTTGCCTCATAGACTCTAGTATGAATGTGGTAGTAGAACTACAAAATCAAACTACATCAGAAATAATTGGCACAGCTATTGTCATGTTGCATCAAATATCAGCTAAAAGTCATAATATATATGCCTGCTATGTACGCATTCTTTCTTCTAAAAAGCTGCTATTCCTTAATAATCCACAGTGAAGAGCAAGCAAAGAAAGCACTTAAGCTGACTTCAGGCATCCCATACAATAGCCATTTAGAGAAGCAGAAAAACATCCCTGGTTCTGCACCAAGTTCTGATGCAATCTCTATCCTGAGGGGAATCCTCTGGAGATACTTCATCCCATCATAGCTCAAAATGCCAGGGAGGTGTGGGCAAATGATCAATTCATAATCTCCTGACATAGAACTCTTTATCAACAAGGTTCTTTTTTGCTACAACATGGTTTTTTAATGTATTTAGTGTGGAAGATTCAACTGTTTTCACCTATCACTATCTTCCAGTCATAAATATATCCTGTTGGATTTGATTTCTTCGTATCCTGAGCTCAAATAAGATTTAGGCAGTTCATGAGAGCAGTGAGGTCATAAGGGGTCAGATCTTAGAGAGATTTGCTCTCAGAAGTGGCAAACTTAGACGTGAGTATTCAGACCAGGTCACAAATCCAAGTACTTTTCACAGAAGATTCCCTCAGCATACTCACAGAGCACAGAGCTAAGTACATACTTAAGCATTTTCAAGATCATAGTTGTATCTCAACACAAATGGGGAAGCACTGTCAAAAGATCAGGCAACTGAAAGCAGTTGAAACTACAGCAATTGTATTTGGTTTTGTATTTAATATATGCCTCATAGGTTTTAGTAATCATGAGTAATTAATGAACTGTAATTTCATTTCTCTCCAAATTACTTATACATTAATTGAATTTCCAGTGGCCATTACTGCCTGAATGTTGGATAATCTTCCCACTGACTGCAGCAATGCAGTAGTACCTTTTAAGAGATGTCTTCATCTCAGTTTGGGTTAGTGAACCATAATTTTTTAATAAAGACCTCTTGATTATTACATTTCTACACAATGCCTTTAAAGAAAGCAAAGCGCACATATAAATATTTAGTAACTACTGTGTATAATGAGTAATTAATACACAGTAATGAACTTAAAGGTCAAATATGGAAAAGTCTTACAGAAGATAGAGTCAAAAAGTATTTAAACTTCACTTTTAACTCTAGAGAATGAATATTTTCAAGTAAGTGATGTAAGAGAAAAACAATTTAGAGGCTGAGAAGAGTTAGTACCTATCAGCATAAATCTAGTCTACAATTGTCAGAAATGAGTTGTCTTTTCACTACAGTGCAAACCACTTAACTTCTTTCTCTCACAGTCATAAAGTGATAAAATACTGTGTGTTGCATAGACAGCATTTACCTGCTAACCAACTCTCAGATTAAAGAAATAGCAAACCACTTTGTATCTAAACACAAGAATGTTCTTTAGAAAATCTCCTGCCAACTGTGCTTTTTACTATCACACAAATCCACTGTCGTTAAAACTTTTAGACAGAGAAACTCCTGTTCATTTATTCTAGGGAGCAATTGAAAAAAATGTGTTTTCCTTCCATCCTTTATGAACTAAGTCCTTCTAGGATAAAGCCTCCCATCAATGAGTGCTAAATACTAAACCAGGCAATTCCTTCTGCCCTCTTCTTGAGATTGTTAAATGTGTAAAGTAAACCTTGAGCTCCACATTATCTGTGAAAATTGTTTGAATTTATAATATGCAGTTTTAGGTATTTGCTTTTCCACTGCCCTGTGCAAGTCTGAATTCTTCTTGTTCGTCACCAAGGCAGCGATGATGATCTATTGTGATAGCATCATTGTGATACACCATATATATATATATATACACACACATATATATACATATATATATGTGTGTATATATATGTGTGTGTGTGTATATAGACACACACACGTACACACTTTCTTTGTATATTGCAGACATTTTCAAAGGTTTTCTCCATCAAAAACAAAATAAACTTTTCAATGGGGCAGCAGACCATAAAATCCCAATCTGGATCATAATGCAGTTTTCTAAACTGATTATAGAAAAACAGAAGCTGAAATTATACGGTACAATATCATAACACTTACAGTACCTAGTGGATGCTATCCAATCAATATCTTGAGAGTTGGCATGCTCAAGGCTACTCACGGAACACAGCGTGCTGGCTAGAGAGCATGAAAAGGTATTCCTTCATTTATCATCCAATGCATGACAGTCTACTCTCAAGTCCTGCTTGCTAGGGTTTACGGTGTTTACTGACAGCAACACAGATTAGACTGGATGTATAGGAATGGGCTGTAAATCAGAAAGAATGGTAGCATGCTGCCTGACTGCAGTGGAGAAAACTTCAGGCCACAGTTTAAATCATTGTCACACAGCTTGCAAAAGTAGTGGGATATCTACCAATCCAGGAGGCCCCCACTACTGGTACAAACAAATAAAATATGTAAGCCCTCAAAACTTAAAAATAAAATAAAAATAAATCAAGCTTTGAAGAAAACTCAAAATACTGGAAACTGACAGAAACACAGTGCTAAGGCTTTCGAACTCAATCAGATTTACAGCTATAGCTAGCCTAGTGTATTTAACAGAAGAAAACAGAAAATTACCTGCCTCTAAAGTAAAAAGTCAACCTAGCAATCAAGAAAGGAAGCAGAACTTTCCCATAGTATATTTACACTTCAGGCAGTGTAGAGTTGCATGTTAACAGAAAGGCTCCAGTACTACAGGCCAGTGAATCTTACCTCTGTGCCAGGTAAGACCATGGAGCAGATCCTCCTGGAACTGTGCTAAGGCACATGGAGGTGATTGGTGACATCCAAGGTGGCTTCACAAAAGGCAAATCATGCCTGACTAATTGATGGCCTTCTACAACAGAATCAGAGCTCTAGCAGATATGGAAAGAACAACTGATGTCATCTGCCTGGATTTGTGCAACACATTTGACACTGTCCTGCATAATATCCTTGTCTCTAAGATGGAGAGACATAGGCTTAATGCATGGACCACTTGATGGAATAAAGACCTGGCCATAAGGTCACATTCAAAGGGTTGTGATCAATGGCTTGAAGTCCAGGTGGAGACCAGTGACAAGCAGAATTCCTGCAAGGTCTGTATTGGGTCCAGTGCTGTTTAAAGGGACAGAGAAACTGCGTGCACCCTCAGCAAGCTTGTCGATGACACCAAGCTGCACCGTGGGGTGGACACACTTGAGGGAAGGGATGTCATCCAGAGAGACCCTGATAGACTTAAGAAGTGGGCCAGTGCAAACTGCATGAGGTTCAACAAGTCAAAGTGCAAGGTTCTCCATGAGGTCAGGCCAATCCCAAACACAGTGTCACATGTTGGGTGCAGAGCGGGTTAAGAGTAGCCCTGAAGAGAAAGTCTTGGGAGTATTGATTGAAGAGAAGCTCAACACAAGCTGACAGTGCGCTCATGCAGCCCAGAAGGCCAATCATATCCTTGAATGCATCAAGAGGTGTGACCAGCAGAGCAAGATTATGTTTGTGTCCCAAACATAATGAGGACATAGAACAGTTGGAGTGACTCCAGACGACCACGAAGAGGATCCAAGGGCTGGGGCACCTGTGGTATAAAGATAGACTAGGTTTGTTTAGCCTAAGGGAGGAGAAGACTCTGGGGAGACCTTATTGGGCCTTCCAATTACGACAACTCTTAATTTGCATCTTTTGATATTTCTTGGTATTTTTCTTAGCATACATTTTCTGTCAACGACCTCATCTTTTCTCCCTCTTTTTCATTCTGGACAATAGGAATTTCCTGCACTTTTATTCTACAATGTTTCTCTTGAGAAGATGGATTACCTTCTGAAATCATTCATTTCTTCTAACTTTTGTTTGTGTATGTCTAAAACCTAGAAAGAGGGACGGTGGGGAACATTATCACATGGAAAATCAGATTCCGCATTGCATTACTAGAAGATTATTAACCAACGTTTTGCCAGCAACCAGCAACAAAGTGAGTAAAAAGATGATGAAGAAAGACACATTCTGCTGCATCCTGGTCTTTCTGTAAGACAGCCATTCCCTCAATATCTTCCAGGGCAAGTTGTATTGTGACTCACTCTTAAATCTACTCTGACCCCTCAGAACTCCTGAGTGCTAAAATTTAAACCCCTTTCACAAATTTGTAACATAAGAAACTATTGAAAATAATTCAGATACTCCCCCTGTGCTCCATTCATTGATTTTCTGGTACCTTATTGTTTATTTATCTTATGAGTAACCCAATCACCAGTGATAACACAGTGACGCGTTCTCATTTTCAGTGGATGGCAGATCAAAGTTACAATAGTACATCAGGGATGTAGCTGTTTCTATACATATTAGGCAAAAAAACATGGCATTGACAAAGCAAATGTGACACTACAGGTTACAGGTTTCTGATTCACTATTGCAGTGCAGCACTGCATGGAAAACTGGGCTATTAAATCTATGGTATTCCATAAATGTTTACTTACTTTATCAAGAAAGAAATATGATTTGCCAACATAGGAAATTTTATTTTCCCTATTCGGTTACGCTCAATCCTGTTCCTACTAAGAGAAATTGCAGACAAAGAATACGGAAATATGCAAATCTACAGATTCAGCCACTGAAGAAAATACTGCACCAATTCCTCCTCTTCTTTTCCAACAGTAGTTCTTCTGCCTTTTAAAATGTGTCACTTAAACAAATAGAACAGCTCTCATATATTCAAAATGAATTGGGCCAAACATCTTTGTTCTAAGGAATGCATGAAAAATGAGTAAAGGCTGTGGTATTTCTGCTCTTAAAATCAAGAGTAAACACATGCATGCACACACTACCTATTTCAGGAGGTACTCAAGACAGTAGGTCAGAGGCATCATTAACACCACAAAGCTTGTGCTTTTCATTCTATGCCAGGTTACTGTTACCCACCAGTGAAAGCTGGTGGGGACAGATGTTCACTACGATTCTCTGCAAAACTTATGTTGCTACCGGACTGAAAATTCTGACTGAATTTTATATATTGTCACAAAAATAAAATCTGAAAAAATCCCCCTTTATTCTAATTTCTTTTGAGACAGCAAATCTGGGAATTTTAAAAGAGTTTTCTATTTTTCTTGGCTTTTCAAATCTCAATTTAAACCAGTACCGTAAGATACCATAATCAAGTCTTCAGATGCTGTTGAAACACAAAGAATAGTGCTTCAGGATAGATGTGCAAAGGGAGTATTAATCCTTCCTGTCTCTAAAATCTGTTCCTAGCTTCAAATCAGTTTACAGATGAAAAAATAGCAGATACCGATGACTTCCTTTCCTATAAGGACTAAATGAAGCCTGGTCACCGTAACATGGAGGGAGCTATTTTAAGCTGCTGGTACAGATAATATTAATGTTGCAAAACCTCATACTTGTTAGGAAGTGTACAAAACGGAGCCGCATTCTTCCATATAGAATCATAAGGGATTGGAAGGGACCTCGAAAGATCATCTAGTCCAATTCCCCTGCCACAGAAGGATCACCTAGACCAAGTCATACCAGCAGTCAGGGTTAGAAGGGACCAGCAGGGACACCCCACCCTAGACCAAGCTGGCCAGAGCCTCATCCAGCCTGGCCTTAGACACTTCCACCACCTTCCTGAGCAATCCATTCCAGGCTCTCACCACTCTCATGGTGAAGAACTTCCTCACATCCACTCTAAATCTACCCATCTCCAGCTTTGCTCCATTCCCACTAGTCCTGTTGTTACCTGATATCCTAAAAAGTCCCTCCCCAGCTTGTTTGTAGGCCCCCTTCAGGTACTGGAAGGCCACAATGAGGTCACCTTGGAGCCTTCTCTAAAAAGTCCCTCCCCAGCTTGTTTGTAGGCCCCCTTCAGGTACTGGAAGGCCACAATGAGGTCTCCTTGGAGCCTTCTCTTCTCCAGACTGAACAGCCCCAACTCTCTTAGTCTGGCCTCATACCAAACTCTTGGAACTTCACATGGTCTCTTACTTTTCTGCTCATATTATGTTTCACTTATAAAATAACAGAAAAGTTATTTTCAAGCACCACTTTTGCACTGCTGGACTTAGTCCAGTAGCCATCCACAATGGTCAGTGCAGCAGGACACAGTGCACTGATTTTCACAGAAACATACATTAGTAACAATGAAAGCCCCTTTCTTAGTGCATTTTCCTCTTCTTGCATTTTGCCCTTGTGATACTGCACAGACGTGACTCTTGAGTGGAATTCCTTCCTGGATCTCTCATCACTTTTTTGAGCTCTGTTCTTTGTTCCCATTTCAACACCTCTCTTTCAACTTTTCAATAGCCATTCCAGCCAATTTCTCGCATGTCTAATGGCATGCATATATTTACTAATAATTGTCATAGTTCCTAGCTTCCTTCACGATAGATTTAGGTGAACCCCAAGCCACACAACGCAAAAAAAAATTCGAGTATTCAAACACGTGTACGTTATTAAAAAAAAGCGTGTGACAGGGCACAGGATTTTTCTATATAGTATGTTGCTTCTCTCAATTAATACGTCATGCTCTAAAGAATTCTAAAGTATGCAGAAACTCAAAACATTTGCAGTTAAAAATATGCCAGTGTCTTGATCCTCTGGTATTGGAAGAAAGATTTTTTTCATTTGACTTAGAAGAGAAAGATGCAAGAGTGTTATTTCTCATTCAGAAAAAAAAAGAACTTATTTTTAAAGGTAGCTAGAGCTACACGTAGGTGAAAATTGTGACTCTTAAAAAAACCCACATTCACTGTGTAAAACTTCTGGGAGCTTTTGAAAATGCAACAAAATACACATTAGAGGACTACTTAGTCACTGTGCAGAACTGTGAACATGTTAAACATTTATTATTCCTACAGACTGTATTCTCTGCAGCAACATAACTGTTCTACGTGGGACTGCCAGTTAAAAGTGTCCACAGGGTAGCTAACCCAGGCAGGTTAGCTGCCTAAGACACTCTTCTGATGCACCAGAGGGAACTGAGCTTAATTAGGAAAGAGGAATACGGCTAAGTTAACACAGTGTCACAGACTTAGTTGGTGTATTTTTGGTTTCTGATACCTAAAGGGGCATTGAGATACCTGAACTATGTTAAAAATCTCACCAAAGCTTAAAGAAGATGCAGCTGCAGTAGCAGTACAATGGGATCTCCATTGTATTGTGGTGATAGCGCAAAGCTTCACTCAGCAAAAACACAGAATCCAAGACCCTTCCTTGTACATTCTGAACACACCTTGTGGCTGAGTCTGTGCTCTATACTCAAAACCAAAGCACTTGCAAAGTATGAAAGAAATCAGTTAAAAATGTAAGATAAGACTACACACAGAACCAGCAACCTGTGATCTAGTTTCGGAGACTTCCCTACACACCTCGTGTACCAGTGCTCTCACAGAAATGTGCTCAACGGCCACATTCAAAATTCTTACATTGTCAGAGGCACTTTAGCATGTTGACATCTATGAGTCTGTTACTAGTTTTGTTCTCAGTTCCCAAATGGGAGGAAAATTGAAAGAATTTGAGGAATTCCCTATTTAGGCAATTCTTCATAAGCCTTACAGATGGAAGATAAAAAATAATCCTCTTATGTGAAGAGATTTAATTCAACTATGATGCGGTATTCGTATTGATTACTTCACAGCCCATGTACTGGAATCGAAACCCCTGGCACTGATTCCTACTCTATTTTATTTCATGACTGCCGCTAGCCCTAGTATTGAATTATATGTGGTTCTCAACAAGAAGGCAATTAAAAAGAAAACTGATCCAAATCACAGATTTATAACAAATTCTGACTAAACTTCAAGAGTTCGTGTGCATAAAACTTTCCCCAAAACTCATAGGAGAGGGAAACTTTTAAACAGAGAAGTACTAACAGAATGTTTTCAGCTGCTTGCTCTCTGCAAAGCACAGTGACTTTACACATGCTCACATGAGCTGAAAAGAAAAGGACTTGGCAAGTCTTCCCCTTCACTGAATATGAAGTAATTCAATATTGTTTCCAACATATTCAGATGTGAGAGGAAAAATGATAGAATTTCTGCATCTTCTTGAGAGGACCTGCCTTGGCTTCATCCCTGAGTGTTTGTGCCTCAAGGGAAATATTACCCATTTAAGGGTCACATTAAAAAAACAAAGGCTAATGAAGTTTATACATTACCACGATCTTTTCGTGCACATGCTGCCTTATTTATTGCTCCATTTAATTTTTGACTTTAGTAGCATACATCATGATGACCTCAAAAGTCTTTAAATGAAAAGCAAATGAAACTCATCTGAAAAAAAAAATGTCTGGAACAATAGTGTTGTTGGCTCTGAAAAAAGCATACAATAGAACAGATGTACAAACACATTTTAAAGTGCACAGATACAGGTAACACAAGAGTAATTGTGCTTCTATTAATTAAAGTTAATCCGATACTTTAATTAAATGATAGTGAGATGCAGTCATCTGCTTCAACCAATTTAAAAATAAAAAAGCTTTGTGAGGGTTACCCAATAGGAAAATAATTTCATATACGAACATTAACATCTTAATGTGCATGCAAAGTCATTTATTAGATTAAAGTTTTTTAAAGCTGTTCTAATTAGATACAGCAGTAAATCCTCTGATACGCAAGCAGAGCATCTGCCTTAGTGTATTAGCTCCTATTAGTGTTATTTGAATACACGCTTTGAACTAGAGATTATGGGCCTTGATTGTGCCAAAAGATTTCTTCCAGGAGTATGTTTCTAGCTTCCTATTTTTCTGTAATGGTAGTCATTGAGGAAGTCTTGTAGCTGAATGCTACAATACAAAACATGCACTGTCTTCCTTTTCATTCCATGTGGCTTTGCAGAGTTGCTCTACTGATCAGGCAGCTTATCCAAGAAGCACTTTGCCTGCCTGCTGCCATATTCAAATGACAGCTCACAGACCAGTGGCTAGTCAGAAACAGGAAATAAAGGACTGGATGCTTTCAGAAATTGGGTACGATCTGTATGATCGAAACCTAAAACAGCAGGCCATGTAGAGTAGCTACAGTCAGCAAACAGCAAGTGGACCTCTTGATCACACCTTGATGACTTTTTAGCCCTGAATTTGTGACACCTCATGACACAGAAAACAGATTCAGTACTAAGAAGCACTCTGAACAACATCCCATGCCCAGGCTTTGCAGGGCTGCAAGTCAGCTTCACCTGCTGCCCACATTAGACATTAAAGAAAAGAAAGCTGAACCAAATCACACTGCAATTCACCTGAATTCTGCCTGCATCCACACAATTACATTGTCAGTGCTTCAAAGAAAGGATAAGATTGAGGACAATCTCTGCGTAAGGGGCACAGTCTTTCATTGCAAAAGAGACTCTGCTTTTTGCCCCATTGTACACTTCTCTGTTTCTAGTCTGGCATAAAGGAAGCAAAAGACTACTCCTTGTAATGCCTTACCTATTGAGAAATTACATGAACAATGCATTTATTTAATCTTCCAAGTATTCAGAGATCTTTTCAGCATTTTTTTGAAGATTTGTCTTGTGGTAAAAGGATTTTTAAAAGTCATAAAACACTTCTCAAATTTGTCTATATATATAAACAGTAAAAAGAGGAAAGTTTCTAAAACAATCTAAATAACACACCTGAGAAACATATAGCAGTAGCATCATGTGCTGATACTTAATGACTCAGTATTCCCCAAGACCAAAAATCAATTTACAAATTTAATTGAATATTTATCTATTAGAAGGCTGCTGCATCTCAAGGATTCTGAATGCTTTAATCTCAGAGCATCCATTAAGAAACAGTGAAAGAAATGTGGTATTTATTCTATCCTGAAAGGCGAGTAAGTTTGGCTTTTTAGCGAGCAATACAGATTATCAAGCTGTAAGCAGAGCAAAAAACATAAATATAATGAGAATTAAACAGGGAAACATGAGAAATACTTTTAGGTTGCTAGCATTTAAAATTAATCACCGTTTCATCCTAGCTTTATTGCAATTATTTCTTTACCTCCTACTAAGTTTCCTGCTAGCTGGAAACTGATTGTAGCTACTGGGTTGGGGTTTTTTTTAGATTTTTTTAGGTATACAGTAACATAAAGGACATTAGAAATATGCACTAAAACCAGCTCTTGCCAACACACAGCTCTGAACACAGAAATGTCTCCATGATCTTGCATGATTAACCCAATGCCCTCAAACTGCATTTAGAACTTGTGTTACAAGGATGCAGGCTTTAATTCCACTGTTTGACAGGTTATTTGTTGCTAAGTGAACACTGACATCCTCATCTCCTAAAGATGAATGGAAGGGTTTTCCTGCCAGCAGACACTTCAAATAGGGTGCACACAACTGCACTGCTGTTGTCAATATCCTTGCATAAATTTCCAAACATTCCTTCTGTGAGAGGTTTGGTAGACATCCACTTTCTAATTTGGAATA
The DNA here is from genome assembly GCA_013400115.1 of Rhinopomastus cyanomelas. Taxonomy (NCBI): domain Eukaryota; kingdom Metazoa; phylum Chordata; class Aves; order Bucerotiformes; family Rhinopomastidae; genus Rhinopomastus; species Rhinopomastus cyanomelas. The sequence goes on along the minus strand of VXBP01004956.1, from coordinate 439,016 downwards.
AATCTCTCTAATAAAGACACACTTAAACCAATGCACATTTGAAACAACTAAAATATTAGGATTAACATTTCATAACAGAGATTTGTATGATATAAACCTCTCTCAAGAGGTCATGTTGTGTAAATCTTACTAATTTAAATGGAAATGTTATCTTTGAACTCAGAAAGAGTTTGGCTTGTGAAAGTAGTCTCACACTCCAGTTCGTATGTAAATTTAGTATAAGATTTACCACCAATGCTCAGCATATGTTTTGAGGCATACAGATACAGCCCAGAAAGCAGGGAAGGCTTAGTGAATACTTGTGTGGTGTTGAAGTCCATGCTGTACTTGTTTAGTATCAGAGACTTTCAGTTTCCCCTCAGTTTCTCTCCCACACATGGCTTCCATATATTTCTGCTCACAGTTCCAGCTTTGACCAATTTTACTTCACCATTTCTTAATGACTTCATTAAGTAATTCCTCAATAGGTCTTCTATTTTACTTTTTCAGATCTTACAGCATTAAACATCTTACTGCAATAGCCACACAAAACATTTTCTTAAGTCAACACGGACATAATTAACCTTATCAGCAGACAATTTTTCTTTCCAAAAGCACAGGCTGCCGTGTATAACACCACACCCAAGCTAACAGGCGTCCATTACACCTTAGACAGACTCCTCAATTATTATGCATTATTCATACATGAGACTAAAATGCTCTTCAGTTGCATTTCCTTCAAACTGTTATACTATTTTTTAAGCGATCCTTTTTATAATTCAAGTGTACTAATTAATCCATTTATGATGGGTAAATTTTGGTCCTCAATGTGACTTTAGTCAAGCGAGAGCAAGAGCGGGTTAGAACTGATTTCACTTCCACTAGCAGTGTGTTTGTGCAACTAACAGCAGCATACAATGCCATGGCTTCAATTTTCTTGTGTCAGTGTTGCCAAGTTGCATACTTCCTCACACATGTACTTTATTTAAAAAAACCCTAAAAATAATATAAATAATCAACACAGAAATAAGTCAACATAAAGAAATACCTGATAATCAATCAAGTTATTTATACTGAAAGTTTTTCGTTTTATTAATTCAAAACCTAAAACATGCTGCCCCATCCTATTTACCTTTATTTGCTGCCATTCTTTTTTTAAATTAACATTCTTCCTCCTTTAAGTATTGTTTCAAAGAAAAATTATCAACAAGTTTCCCCTTTTTTTTTTTTTTAATTCTTATATTGCGTGGAATATATATATGTATTTATCTCTGCATTAGAAAGGGGCTTGCAGACATAGTGACAAAAAAACTTAGAGCATCTACCCTAGTAAATTTTGCTGGCCTGAATGCACAGTTCAGCTTAGTTTTTCTACAAGGACTAAGCCAATTTGCCTTCTATCTTCTGTCTCCAGTATACCAAGTCTGACTCTCCTCTAACCCACTCATTGACAAAAGTTCAATTCTCTCTCACTTCTTTTTGCTGGGCTAATTATCACAGAATCACAGAACATTAGGGGTTGGAAGGGACCTCGAAAAATCATTTAGTCCAATCCCCCTGCCACAGTGGGGTTACCTAGATCCAGTTGCACAGGAACATATCCAGGTGGCTTTTAAACATCTCCAGAGANCCCCGCTGGACCCTCTCCAGCAGATCCCTGTCCCTCTTAAACTGGGGGGCCCAAAACTGAACACAGTACTCAAGATGAGGCCTCCCACTGCCCCTTGTTCTACCATTAGATGCCACTGAGCAGAGCCTGGTTCCATCCTCCTGACAGCCATCCTTTCCATATTTATCAACATTAATGAGGTCACCCCTCAGTCTCCTTTTTTCCCAAGCTCAAGAGACCCAGCTCTCTCAGCCTTTCCTCATAAGGGTGATCAACCTCGTCACTCAAGGGAATCTGCTTTCTAAGCAGCCAGAGCCAGCCCAGAATCATACACTTGAATGAGGAGCAGGACGAGAAGGGAGAGGATGTCCTTTTGCTGGTTTATTTCACTCTATTTTATTTCATCTTTCATCTGGTCAGTCTGAGTGCAAATTTTTTTTAATGTGATAATCAAAAAATCAAACTTTTTTTAATGTGATAGCAGATTTTTTTACTTCAACAGGCACACAAAAAGCTAATGACAGCACAACTCAGTACATGACCATAATACAATGGTACCGGTCACATCACCATGCGTGTGGTTGCAAGTGGCGCCACATATTTTAGTGGCACCATTTTCTTGGGTTGAGCTGCTAGTGAAATGGTAGCTGAAGAGATCGATCTGTATTAAATCAGAGAGAGACACAGGCCCCTTGGCAAAACAGCTAAGCATAGAAAATGCAGACTTAAACCTGAAAAATCTGCAGAACTCAAATTTATTCTTGCTATGCCATACCAGGAAAGGAAAATGTATTCACCTCTGATCCAAAAGCAGCGACTTCTAGGAGAAAGATTAGCCAAGTTGAACTATGCTGGCTACAAGATACGATATCACAGAAGCACAGAAACATTATGGCTGGAAAGGACCTCCAAGATCACCAAGTCCAGCCCTCATCCAACATCTCCCTAACCCCTAGACCATTGCCTCAAGTGCTGACTTCACCACCTCCCTGGGCAGCCTGCTCTAGTGACAAAGTGACAACTCTGACAAAGAAAAGGCTAAAAAAAGATACCTGCTTTGATTTGAAGCATTTTTTTGGACACTAACATTTAAGAGCTATAATTAAGAATATGCTATTTTGCTAAGGTGCTACAGCAGAGTTTTTCAAAATAAAAGAAATGCATTGCTTATTCAGAATCGGGAGCCAACAAATGGTACCGTTTTGGTGAAAGCCAGAGAAGAAAAGCTTAAGGAACTTGACTCAATACTAAGTTTTCTTACTTAGTTTGGTCCTTCCTTTCAACTTCGCAAATGAAAGAACTAAAGAATAGTATAATTGAATTTACATAGAAACTACATAATCAGCCTGTTTGCAGCTAATTAAATAGGCACCACAAGTACATTTAGCAAAGCCCAGCATGTTGTCTTTCAACACACAAAAACACATGAATTCAAGAAAAAGCAGATTCCAGTGATACTGCACTATGAAAGGTACCTTGTATGTCAGCGATCAAAATAGTTGTCACAACATAGAAACTGTAAAAGTATTTTCATTATCTTTGCACCAGCATCTGTAACTTTCTAGTGGATCCCATCACAAGACAGACAAAATGAAACCTGGATAAATATCTGTGAAGACAGCAGTGGAAAAGGATAATCTTCCACCATCTCAGTGTTCATGTATGGAAGGGAAAAATAAAGGGTAAAATCCCAAAAGCACACAAATTGCCTAGGTTTTGTACACTTGATTCTTGCTCTTAAAGAGGGAGACTTTAAGACTGAAGCTATTCACTGCTTGTATAAATGGGGGGTATTTGTGAGCTGTTACTGTATGATATCAGCACCTAGTTTGCCTTATGTCCCGAAAAAAATTACTTTTCTTTGGAACACATTTGAATGCAAATATGTTCTAGACCTTTGAAAAGGGAGACTTTTTTTTTTTAGGCAAAACAGAAAGCGAGGGGAATTTCAGTGATTTACTGAATCAGAAAGGATTTCCCAAACAGACACAGAAGCAAGTGAGAAAAATAAAAACATATGAGAGACTAGGACTGAGTGTGCAGTTGTGCTTGGTAGAAACGAGACTCCAACAAAGGGAAAGGAGAAGAACTGCAGGCATCGGGGAGTTTAATGAAGAAAGGGATGAGAAGGCAATCAGTGAGCTGAGTGCAGGACAGAGACGATGAAGGCAAAGACAACTTTGCAGCCAAGGGTGAATTTAACACAGTTACTGGGTGCAGCACCTTATTCAGTCTGCAACACTAACTATGCCACCTCTGCTATCTTTTTTTAACATTAGCTCATCTTTTGCAAAAGAGATCACTTATTTTACCACACAGGTCAGGAGTTCTACCATGAGTAACAAAAGTCACAATGCACTTGTCACAATTAAATCATCAGATTCGTTCACATCTACCTTTACTCTCTGTTTATTAGAAGCATCTTTTTTCATTTGAAGCTTCATTTTCTTCTATAAAGAAATTCATCATTTTCTCTCCAAAACGTAAATGTACACCTAATTTTCCTCTTCAATGCTACTTCTCATAGATGCCACCCACCTGCGACTTAATCGCACTGAAATGTACTCCTTCCTTCAACTTAGTTATTAATATTCTTCAGCATTAGCATTTCCTGCATTGCATTTTCAGTTCAATGTTTTATTGTTTTTCTTTTATCCATCCAAATAGACCACCGGAATAGCATTTGTTCAAAAAGAACTATCATTAAGAGGTTTGCAGTAGTACCCGAGTAATGTTTGGGGTGTTTCACAGACGAACTTTATAATTTCTGATTTATGTTGTTATAAGGGTTCAAGCAGGCTATCAGTAAGAGCAAGGACACAAGCTCCTCATCATTTTTGGTAAGGCATAGAACTGTGCCCGACTTACAGAATATTAACAGCCAGATGAGTAATAATTTGGTTTTTAAAAAGAAGAGCTGTCCCAACACTAGCCAAATGAAAAACAAGCTATAACTGTTTGTTTTAATAATAAAAAATTACAGTTAATGTCACATTCTGGGCTTCTGATAGTCACTTACTGAGAAAGAAAGGATGACTCCTCTGTCACTTCTCTTGTACCGTAGTGGCAGACGATGGCTCTCAGTAAGAGATTAGAATAGAATACAGCAAAACTCCTGAGAGGAAAAAATAAAATACAAAAGCCACACAAAGTACTAGAAGGTGTGGCTAGCAGGCTTGACTCTTCACCAAACATGAGATTTTCTTCACGTGAAATTTGTCAGGAATAGCAGTGAACTGCTGCTCTCCTCTGCAGCGTACCATTGTTTCCTAAGGTCATTTAAACTCCTTCACCTAACAGCGCTGTGCTATCCCTAAGACCAGGATAAAGCCGTCTCCTCTCTCTCTTGCCCAATTCCTGTGACACAGGCATTTCAAAGCCTTCTGCTATTTCACAGCAAAACTTTACATTTGTTACGGGATGACACAGACTGCAAATGAGCGTGGTGGGACTGTCAAAGTACATGTGCTTGTCAGTTCTTCTGACTGCGTTTTTGCAGACAGACTCCCGCTGACTGCTCCTTCCCATGGTTCCCATTCTTCACCCTACTCACAACTGCTCCTTTTGCTTCCCAATAGCTATTCTTGCCATTGCCCAATAACTTTTTGTCCCTTTCACTTCCTTTAGTGGCCTTCAGGGAACTCAGCATACTAAATCCAGGGGAATGCTTTAATTTGAGGAGCTTTTGACCCAATGTTTCTTCTGTCAATTAGGTTGAGAGAAGCTGTTTATTCTAGACCTACATTCCCATTTTAGGGTCAAGTACAGCCTTCATTATATACTTTTCCATGCTTGCAATATGAAAAGAAGGATAATAAAAGATAAAATTAACTTTTCCAAGGGTAAAAATGATAATTTATGATAATAAATTATTATGAGAAAAACAGACCCAGGTGGCCAAATTACAAAAAAAAACATTTGCAAGGCTCTGCAGCATTAGAAGAGCTGAGATGGGTGTAGATAGATGGTTGCAAAATCATAATCCCTTATCCATTATCATAATCCCTGACAACGGGACAACTTTTGAGACATTTTTGAAAAATCATGGAGAATAGGGCAAGTGTCTGAACACTGGAAGAGAGCCAATGTCACTCCAGTCTTCAAAAAGGGCAAGAAGGAAGACCCAGGCAACCACTCAGCCTTACTTCCATCCCTGGCAAGGTGATGGAGCAGCCCATGCTGGAGGTCATCTCTAACTAGAAGAAAAGAAGGTGATCAGTGGTAGTCAACATGGATTTACTAAAAGAAAGTCTTGATCAGCATCAGGTTTGGAGGCCTGTGGCCAGTGGTGTTTCCCAGGAATCACTACTGGGTCCTGTTTCGTTCACTATCTTCAGCAATGACCTGGATGGGAAGATAGAATGTACCCTCAGCAAGTTCACTGATGAAATGAAACTAGGAGGGGTGGCTGTTACACCAAAGGCTGTGATGCTGTCCAGCAAGATCTGGACAGGCTGGAGAGCTGGGCAAAGGGGAACCTCACGAAGTTCAGTAAGGACAAGTGTAGAGTCCTGCATCTGGGGAGAAACAATACCAGGCACCAGAACAGACTAGGGGTCATCCTGCTGGACGCAGCGTTGTGCAGACGGAACTGGGTGTCCTAGCAGGTATTCAGGATAGCCATGTACCCTCCTTTCCAAGAGGGGCAATAGTACCCTAAGATGCATCAAGAAAGGTGTGTCCAGCAGGTGTAGTGAGGTTCTCCTCCTCCTCTATTCTGCCCAGGTGAGACCACACCTGAAAGACTCTACCCAGTTCAAGAGAGACAGGGATCTACTGGAAACAGTCCAACAAAGAGCTGTGAGGATGATTAAGGGATCTGAACATCTTTCCTTTGGTCAAGCTGAGAGAACTGGAGCTGTGTTAGTCCGGCAATGCTGAACTAAGTGCTTCAGCTTTGGCAGGGGGGTTGGACTAGATGTCCCTTCCAACCTCTACATTGTACGAGTCTATGAGTCTAGAAGGTACTGGTTGTTAATAATGATACAGTTATGTAAAATTAGAAAGGTTATAAAAATAAAACTGAGTCTCCACTTCCGTCTGGTTATTACACTTAGTACCAGTTAGAACACTTGGTACTTCACACGAGCACGTAACTCTGTCTGTCCACTGGAGAGACTTGTAGTCAGGTAATTGCACTCTCGCTGTGTGACACAATCTTTGTAAAACTTCAACTGGAAAAAAACAGTTTTCAGAATTTTCCCCTAAAAAATAATCTGTTATGTTGTGTTTTTGACACAGAATGAACACAGGAGATGGATGAGTGATGCTAAATACACAGCCTGTTCAGTACATCTGTACTGCCAGCTTTTCAGCTTCCTTCTGACAGGCCTATCATTTCTAGCACCTCAGAAATGAGGAAAAAATTCAAGGTAGAAGAGTGAACACATGCACTTTCAAACCTTCAAAGAACGTTGTGTACAAAAGCAAAGCATGAAGAGCAGTGTCATGAGAGAGAGATTTGGGTGACTTGTAATCATTGTCACATTTTGTTGGGAACATTAGCTAGAGGCAGGTTTTCCCTGCAGCAGCAATCTCTTCTCACTGTGCAGTTTGTGCAGGACTAGCATACTACTGAAGAGGAAGGAAGAGTACACAGAATTGCTGAAAAAATTATACAAGAAAAATCAATAAATCAGAGCTGAACTTCCCCCCACCCAAGAGAAGAAAAGCTCTTTGAAAAGGGGTTTATTATTGGTGCAATGTAGAAGCTTTAAACTAAGCCAGGAGACAGTGTTTTTTATTACACTGGGAAGAAATCACACACAACAGAGATACCAAGCAGGAAAAAAATTCAAAACAGAAGAAATATGTTATTAAATAGAAATACCGTGAAAGTAGAGTTTCAAAGTCCAGAACACAGAACAGCCAGAATTCAGTGAATGGCCCTGGAAAATCCTTCGGAGTTACTTGTTATATGTCCAAGTTGTGCATTGCAAGGACTTCAGTAACAAGGGAACGTTATAAGAACAAAGAATTTTAGAACAGGTGGAGAGGTCACCTGCTCCCATACTGCCAAAGGCTAGACAGCAGGTTCAAAAGTCCTACAGGCCAATCTGAGATGGCATATCCTGTATTTCTGCTGTGTGCTTCTAAAGCGGAGTGAACCTGCTTCACGTATTTACTTGTAATTAGTACACGACGTCTTCTGCCAGTTTGTGTGCTTTCGAGGCAGTAAATGCAGAGAATGTTTTATTTAGTTACTGATAGAGAGGCTAATAATAATACTTCAATGGCTGATTGAGTTGACTACATGAATATTTGTGCAATAACTAACCAACAGCTCTCAAAGAATCTGCAGAAAACAGTCAAGGCAGCTTTTGATGCAAGAGCACATGGACTTGGTGGAAGGGCGGGGAGAACCTTGGCAGCAGAGCTAATAAATGTAATTGTAATGATAAAAGCTCACAAATGGCTTCATTCTACACTGTCACTCACGGCACAACCTGCTATCACTCACTCCTGCTGTACACAATGACCTTTGTTATGCTTGAGAAAACAGCTTCCCACTGTGATCTGACTCTTCCTGAGTGGCCAGATGGGGCAGTTTTGCTTCATTATTTGTGTCTGTGAAGTGGAAATGCCAACAGAAAGATTCATTACTGTCAAGATCATCTCTGCAAAGCTCCTCTGATTTATTAGGGCATAAACTGCTGTACTGGCTGTAATGAGACATAAATGTTCTGTGAGTCCTATGAACTCAAGAAGGAAATACACTGCCATCAAGAGGCTGTGGGCTCAACTTATTAACAGCTTGTGCCAGCACCGTCACAGAAAATCATACAAACAGCACAGACTGTAGTGGTTGTAGCAAGACCTGTAACAGACATTGTAGTGGCAGATTCTGCTTAATTAACATTGAGATTATGATCCAGACAGAAAAAGCACACCAATGTCTAAAGAAAGGCAGGCCCTTTATCTTTTCTGAATCAGTTCCAATATGAATACAAACTGAACAGAATATGTTACTCCATCGCTGGGTGAACATAGCATCTCTTACAGTGATCTTTGAAAGCCACTAGTAGTCCTTGAGATAAGCCTTGGGTGTCTTTGATGGATAGTCAGTATTCTTAGAGTGAATTGGCATTTCTGCAATCACCTACTCTTGCATGAATTTACACCTTCAGTACATAAAATAAACTGTAAGACGGTGGGATGGAGCTAACCTTGTAGGACACAGCTTAGCTTCCAGCTTAGCAAACGTGTATTAAAGAAATACTTTTACCTTGTGGGCATAGTGGTTTGCATTACTGGGAAAATAATTATTTTTCAGGATAATAATAGGATAACAAAATATAGGTCTTAAGTTTCTTTGCATGGAGACAATTCCCTATCAGTTTTAGAACATTCTAGATGTTTTAATCTCTAACATTTTGTTAGGTAGTCCAGATTTTCTTACATCTTCAGATGTAAGATTTTCTTACATCTTTATTTGTCTCATAGTTCTTTCCTACCTTTGTAATTAATGAAGACACTCCTAAAATATAAAAACTAGTTGTGATGCCAACCAAGTGTCAAAAACCCACTAAAACTCCTTATTTGTCTGCTGTGAAGCCCAATGATTATTTGAACAGAAAGCAGAGGCTACTTCAGATTGAGAGCTTGTAAAGAGCCAGTTAAGAGCACTTCAGCAATACAGTGATAATTTAATACTACATTGAAAAGAAGATTCTTGTCACAAAGATGGTAGTAAGGCTGCACTCACAGTTTTGCTAGCAAGGTTCAAGTCTTCAGTTACTAGAACTCAATGTGAACCATTCCAAGTGGTTCACAGGCTGCGGTCAAGGTTGGACTACAGTCCTTAGAGGTGCAGCTTCTGGCACTGTCACTGAGTGACCTTATGCAAAAGTTGCCAAATAACTACTAGAAATACCATGCCTTTCTCTTGGAAAGTAAGTGCTGCAGTCAGAAACAGGATGGCAGTCGCATCAAAGCTACAAGATCACACCGACTCTTCTCCAGTGCAAGACTCACTCCTGTCCATGACTGAAAGTATCATTTGCAGCCCAGCTCTTAGGATTCTATGCTTCCGTCAGTCACTGGTACCTCAGACAGTTACAAAAAACAACTAAACAAACTACAAAAAAATTCAAACAAAATACAACAGCAAAACACAAACCAAGAACCTAGAAAAACCAAAACCCAACCAGTTTGCACAGCACTATATAAAACTCAGTCCAAATCTGCAGCCATAGTTGACTCTTCTACACTTTCAGGAATAATGTGACAAATTATTTTTACCATCAATTAACACATTATAGGGTAAATGTAAACATCTAACTTAAATTAATACAGTTTACATAAAGAATTGTACAGGAGTACTTTACTGAAATCCCATTACTTTTTCAAATTAGTCTCCAAAATGCAGAGACACACACGCATGGTGTAGGTAATTTTTGAAAAAGTGTTTCAAAATGTTGCTTCAGAAAACTTATTAAAAGAATTTATGCCTTGAAAGAAACATCCCGAGTCAGAAATATATCACAATCTGAGCAGTCATACACAATTAAACCTGCATAGCACTTTTAACTCTTACAACACTAGCAAAATTAATTAAATGAATTAAAAGTACAAAGATATCTGCTACTAACAGCACGGTAATCTTCCCTGTGCTTCTCATTTAATAATCCAGTCTCTCTCAGAGGGCAAGTACACTTTGTACTGACACAGCTTCTCTGAGTACTTCTGGGTCATGTAGATGCTGTAGTGCTGTTAGCACTTGATAAAATATTAATGTGGGAATGAACACCAGGTTCTTTTGCCACTCAACAACCCATTAATAAGTCACTCTTGAGAAAGGCTCGTGTTCTGTTGAGCCACTTTCTTTTGGAAAGGTTAAACTTGTACATTTGTAGGGAAAAAAACTGTTCATTAGTAGTGTTTATATCTTACCTATATGGCTTGCTTTACATTACTATTCCCTTATGGCTTTTAATGCTCCAACATTAAAAAAGCAACAGACTAAACCATAAATAAACCAGGCACTTACTCATCTATTTCTTACTAAATAATAGAAAATTCTCTAGATTGTTTTCTGCTTCACAGTTTGATATGTTTCAAATGTTTCAAATATCAATGTTTCAAATATCCTATAAAAGGTACTCTTAATATAAAGGATACAGAACATGGTAATCAAACGAAGGAGATTAAACAGTGGGGGAAACTTAGAAAAATTCATAATTAGACATTTTGGATAAGCTGTAAATCTTGGGAGCACTCAGTCAACAAGGAAACAGGGAAGGAAACTTTGGCCAAGTCGAAGGAAATACAAGTCACTGCTAAATCTATGATGTGCCTACTCAGTAGGACACCTGCTCTTGCAAGACCATAAATAAACTTCCTTCACTGAGAAGTCTGTCTGGACCCAGTTTATTGACAAATGAGCATTTCTCACATAGGCTTGTACAAAAGCCGTAGAAGATCCTGATCTCATCAGGATATGAAAGCCATCTGTCATTTCCCATTTCCTGACTGCACAGACACATAGTTCGATCAAGGTCACATTGCTACCTTACACTGCTAACTTTTACCAGGAAAATCCTGGCAGAAAAAAACAAAAATACCAACAACATTAAACTTTAAAAATGCAGGAAAGATGACAAAATCGCCATTCCTAAGAAGCTGAGATCAAGTTCTAATCCCTCCCCAGCCCTTCCCTCGGCAAAAGCACCTGTGGTAATCTACACAATATGAGCGCTCGCCTGCTGTATTCCTCTCCTTTTCCTTGGAATCCCTGCAGGTCCACATCATGCAGAGCTGCAGGGTGTGAGCTCGGGTTGTTCAGCCTGAAGAGAAGGCTCTTGGGGGGACCTTATAGAGACCTTCCAATTCCTGAAAGGGGCCTATCAGATGGCTGCAGGACCTTACACTTGGTCTATTGAGCATCATGAGGTTGGCCTGTGCCCACTTCTCCAGCCTGTCCAGGTCCCTCTGGATGGCATCTCTTTCCTCCAGCATGTCTGCTGCGTCACACAGCTTGGTATTGTCAGCAAACTTGCTGAGGGTGCACTCAATGCCCTTGTCCATGTCATCTACAAAGATGTTGAACAAGACTGGTCCCAGGCCCGATCCCTGAGGGACTCCGCTCGTCACTGGCCTCCACTTGGACATGGATCTATCAACAACCACTCTCTGGGTGCAGCCATCAAGCCAGTTCCTTACCCATCTAGTGGTCCACCCATCAAACCCATGGTCCACCAACTTGGAGACCAGCCAACCTGGAGACCAGCAATATTCCCCCTTGTGTCAGGCTATATAAAGACAATTCCTGCTTCTTAAGTGATACATTGGCAGTAAGGAGCTTTACCCTGATATTGGCGATAAAAGGAATTTGATAATTTTCCTAAAAATTCAGTACTTGTCAACCGCCAAGCTTTTTCTGGCTGGTTGGCAATGTTTAATGGCTCTCATCTCCTTGGCCTGGGAGAAAAATAACCATTCTGAGCAATCTTTGTGAAGCCTGTGAAGGGCAAACAGGGGGAAGACATTCCTTACATCCTTGGTGCTGTGTGACCAAAACCAGACGGACCTCAGTGAAGTCATGTCTGCTAACACTTGGAAAGTATGTGAGGGTTCTATCATGAACAAGACTAAGATTTTGAAAACAGTACTTATTATTTCCAACTGATAATGCAAGCAGAGCACAAAGACTTTATTTTTAGTTTTATCTTTGAATGTTACAGAATTATACACAACACTTCTATAAGCATAAGGGAAACCTCCTCCAATTCTGTTGATCCAATAGTTTATTAGATGTCACTGTTGCTGCATGGAAGCGCAGAGCCAGTTGCATTTTTTCAGAGAAAACTGCACAAACATTACATAGCAAAAAGGCATCCTCAGATGTTTGGCTCATCTCTAGATTCCATACATGACCTTTTAAGGAGAATTTAGGTCAGCCCAAATAAAACAGTTTGTTTTAAAATGGGGTGCCATATGTCAAAATGTACTGAGTCAGCCATTATAATTTTTAGCCAAAAATTCCATATTGTCATATATGGTCCTTAGTGCTCTGTATTCACAATTTTCTCGTGCTGTTTACGCACACATTGTAATGTTTTGCATAAATTTGGTTAAATTTGCTTCAACGAAGAACAATATTTAAAATATTACCATAGTTATCAGAATCATACTGATATGACTGTTTATTAAAGTCATTAGCTAGAAATACTGCTTACGTTTCTATTATGCTTTATATGGACTAAGTTCTGTCATGCTTTAAAAAATAATTCCAAACAGTTGCGTTTGCTATGTAAATGTGGATACTACTCAACATGACAATCATGACATGTCAGGAAGATAGTTCCAGAATAGAAGATACCCATTTGAACAGGATTGTACAGAATAGCACACAAGAAAGTAGGATAAGCTACCTCTAGCTAAGAAAAAGAAAATATATTTCACAAGTCAGTTAACAGGTCCCTTTGTTTTGGCAAAATTCCCCCAAGTATGGGAAGAAGAGAGAAGGAAATTTATTTTGGCCTTCTAAGTAGAGTTATTTTGTAAGGAAATTATTGCAACAGAAGATCAGGGTAGTATTGTTATACTGAACAACTCCCAGGCAGTGTGTGCTACCCACATGCCAGACTTCCAGGGCCAGCTAGGGTGAAAACACAGATTTTCTGGTACAACAAGTTAAGTCCAGCTAGGGTACTGGACTTCCAAATATAGATCCAGCAGAGACCAAAACACAGTACTAAAAATGCCTGAAGTAATCTGATGAGTAGAGTCTCTATCAAAGCCATGAAGAGAGAATTTTAGGTCTACACAATGGTCAAATGGTCAAGTGCAGGAACACAGTAAGTGGGGAGAGGAAAACTTGGTCTCAGTAAGAATTCATACTCATTCTGAGTGGTAGGCTGCCTATGCCTTTTCAGTACAATATAAACTGTAGGATCAGACTCAAATTCTATGCAAGAAAAAAAAGGAATTTCAGACTATCCATACTCCTCATCTACATTCTGTGGTCTCCACTTAAAATTGCAGTAGTACAACTGCAAAAATGCTATGCTGATGGGTCTCCCACAAATTGGTGACTGATGACAGATTCTTTTTCAATTACAAGTGACAAGGAGTGGAGAGATAGAAACATAACCTCATCAGAGCCATTTCTGTACACAGGATGAAATTAACCTTCCATGCATTTTTTGCCTACAAAATTTGGTAGCATGAATATTTGATGAAGAAATATTTACCCAAGTAAATGTTTACACTTGTCACCTTTCTCTACTAGTGACATCCCAGTAGAGATGTCACTCATTTTTTTTTTCTGAAAATTCAGCCATTTCCTTTTCACAGTGAAAGCAAAATTATTAAAAGCTTTCAACTAATTTCACTCTTGGAGATAAAGTTAATAGAGGAGACTAAATGCCTGGGGATTTTTCTCTTCGTTTGTAAAAAGAATTTTAAACAACTGCATACCTGCTGAAGGGCAACTGCAACACTAATTTTCAGGCTGGTAGATGTTTGCAGACAGGGTGGAATCTGAGGAAAGTACAGACCTCAAAAGAGACAGATTGGAATCTTCAATAATTAATAATACTGTACCTGACCTATATCCCAGCTTTATATGATGAGTACTTTACATATCTAGGAGCATTAAGGCACATTGAAAAGTGAAGGCCAGTTGCAGTCCCAGATTTTACAATTAACTTCTTGGAAATCATACTCCTGCCCACCTTGGTAATGCCCGTTTTCCGGGCTTGCAGCCTCTAGCCAGCCTGCCATGCAATACCACAGATTTTTACACAAGAAGGCTGCATAAGACAATCTGAGAAATATCCTGTTGATTCCCACAGAATCATAGAATCATTAGGGATTGGAAGGGACCTGGAAAGATCATCTAGTTCAATCCCCCTGCAACAGCAGGATCACAAGGCTGGAAAAGACATTCAAGAGCATCAAGAACAACCATCTGCCCTACAACCCCACCTTCATTTACTTCCCCTTATGTTCTTCCTTCACCTTTCTGTTATTCCGTTTCCTTGTTATTTTGGGCATATTTGTTTAGTCCTGGAAACCCTACTAGGCAAAAAGATCTAGAAAATGACAGAAGTTAACTTTCAGGTGGTCTTCCATAATTTACAGTGATTAGCAGCCATTCCTTTTTATTTTTCCTGTATGAGTTTGTTCGTTATTTGGATAAGAAGCAGTCTATGAAAACAAGAGTTAAAACCTGCTCACAGCTTTCTACCAGAAATACTGAATTTATATTTATTTATTGGAAAGCATATTTCTTTAGTAAAAGTTAAAGAATTAAACTGCAAGTGACCAAAATATAAATGATTAATTGAAAGGCAATTTTTTCTCTTTTATCTTTATGCTTAAGATAGAGTCTTTGTGGTTTTACTAATACTTTGTATTGTTAAACCAATTAAAAACCACAGTCAGAGACCATAAATTAATAACAGACACCTTGTACATTATTAAAAAAAAATCAAAGATCCTCCTTCATCAGGTTGAAGAACTGAACCACGTGATAGAAAATTCATGGAATAACTGCTGCATTTTGCAATTTAATCATATTTCGTGCTTATCAAGAGGATGCCCAACAGCTTCCCTAGGAGATATGTCTGTTGTCTCCATTCCTGCACACTTTCAGATTTTCCTTTAGCATGTTAACAACAGAGAGCATTTTCTGAGAGTATTTGTTGTTCTTCAAAGACAACCTGCTTGTATTTATTTTTAACATAGATGAAGTGAAAATAAAAAGATTACCAGAAGTTGTTGAATATTTGGCCTGCATCAGAAATAGTGTGGCCAGCAGGACTAAGGACTAGAGAAGTGATTATCCCCCTGTGCTTGGCACTGGTGAAGCCTCACTTTGAATACTGCATTCAGTTTTGGGCACCTCAATGCAAGAAGGACATTCAGGTGCTGAAGCTGGTCCAAAGAAGAGCGATAAAGCTGGTGAAAGGCCTGGAGGGCAGGTCTGATCAGGAGCAACTGAAGGAACTGGGGTTGTTTAGAGGAAAGGAGGTTGAAGGAAGATCTTACTGCTTTTTACAGCTACCTGGAAGGAGGTTGGAGAGAGGTAGGAGGTTGGTCTCTCCTCCCAAGTCACTAGCTACGGGACAATAGGAAATGGCCTCAGTTGTGACAGGGGAGGTATAGAATAGACATTAGGAAAATTTCTTCATTGAATGAGCAGAACAGGCTGCTCAGGGAGGGGGTGGAGTTGCTGTTTCTGGAGGTGTTTAAAAAAAAAACCACCAAACTGTGTAGATCTGACACTCGGCAACATGGTTGGTGTTGAGTTGATGGTTAGACTTCATGGTCTTGTAGGTGTTTTCCAACCTCAATGATTTTATGAGTCTATTTCCAGACTCTATTAACAGATAAGAGACATGGAAGTAGGCTGGAAATATTGTGACACACATCATTTTTCAGAAAAAAACCTTGAGTGGCTTCAGTCTTGAATTGTCCAGAAAAGCCAGAATTTTTAAAAAATGAACAAAAACTTTGTATCCAGTAGACTGCTCTATCTCTCTCATTATCTCTTTCTCCATAGATGAAAGAAACAAAACATTTTGTTAAACAATCCTGGTACGTGTTTCATTTTATAAACATGAATATAACACAAATTTTAAAATGTTTTATAAGTATTTACAGCTGCATCTATTTTCATAATGACATGCTGAACAGCAGCCATTGCGAGTCACGCTTCACTACTACAAGTGATTTTAAAGGATTCTTCAGTGAGTCCCAGATGATTCAAAATCCTACACGTTTTTTCATGTGTATGTGAATGGCTAATGACATAACAAGGCAAAGTAAGGACTTGTTTTCTAACAATGCATTAAACTCAGCTTCAGTTTAAAATCCAACAAACAGGTCTCAAGAACTCATAAGGGGAAGCCTGTGTGACCTTTCATCTCAGCAGAAGTCAGCGCAGGATTATCCTACAGAAAAAGAACATTTATTCAGATGTGCAGATCTCATTCTGTTGCTTTCACACAGACAGAATCAGGGTAAGGCATCAGGGAGGATTGTGAGATGATGGTGTTTAGAACCTTATGGAGAAGAATAGGGTTTTAGCAGGTTTGCAGCAGATGCCCGTGCGTGGGAATAGAACACAAAAATAAAGTCTACAGAGAGTGCTGTGGTTTTCTGCAGTCTCAAGACACAGTTAATGCTGTTATGCCAGCATTATAGTTTTATACATAGTGAGATAAACAAAGCTTGTGCTCTAAACTGGTATTCCATAAGACACAGAACCACTAAGGCAGTTAAACATTCAACCACTCAGAAAGAATCGGCAGACCCACACCACAGTTCTAAAGATGGGATTGTTTGGACAACTTGTTTGGCTCTTAATTCAGTAAAGCACTTTAATGTATGTCTGAACCCATTGCTTTGGTTAGCAGAGATGTAATAACTCACATATGCAAGTGCTTTGCTGAAATGAATACTAAACTACACATATATGATCCTTTGCATGTAATTAATCTTCCATACTGTCTGGATATATGTGCATGTATTGCAGGATTGTTCTATAGCCAGACACCACAAAGGGTAACAGAGGTACTCTGGAAGGATGGCATGTATGAATAATAATTTCATATAAACAGTATCTGCTGTACTTCCAGAGCAGCAGAATTTGGCCTCTCATTACTATATGTAATGGGATGCCAGCAAGAGAATATTACACTAAACATTTAACTTCCTCCCTTTGTAACATTCCCTTTCCAAACATCTCTTGAGATTTGATATTTAAACATGCAATTTAGCAAACGTCTCAATGTAAATATCCAACACAAGTTAACTTGCAAACCTCAGTATGGAATGAAACAACACACCACGGCTTATTTTCATTCACTGAGAGTTACACAAAATCAAAGTATATGAAGATGTCATTAAAGGAAAAGTGATACACAAGTGAACTAAGACTCATATGCACTAGGTAGAAGTATAGTTTGGTACTAGGATGAAAATGTCTGAAAACAGTAATTCTTTGTACTGGTTTATAGTTTTTCAGGGCAACTTATAAATTGCTTACAAGCTACTGAAACTGCCACAGCTCGTTGGACCAGTGATGAATCTAACCTATCAGTTAGCAAAAGAAGCAATGACCCATTTTGCTATTTAAGCCTAGCTTTGCAGTTTCTTCTCTACTTGTATTCTCATGTGGAACTGTTAACATTCCTGTTAATCATTCCAATATCTTTGATCCTATTAACGCATGTCTACTCTGTGTAATAGTATGCTTGATTCATATTCTGAAAGCTACAAGAAAGGACTAAAACATCATAGGGAAAACTTTCAAAAACTTACTCCAAAAATCATAGAATCATAAAATCATTTTGGTTGAAAAAGATTTTGAAGATCCTAAAGTCCAACCATTTAAATACATGTGAAGTTTTCACACAGAGAGGGAAGTACCTGTAGAATGAGTGAAAAGTTTTCACTTAGAATCTTGTGCTCTACAGAGCGGAAAGTATCTATAAAGTAAGCAGACTTATGGATCAATTTATTAATCCTTACTTCAGGCAAATGATGTGGAGATGACTGAGGACAACCCTACTTTGTCTCCCTAACTTATTTTTCACCAAGACTCTCCGCTGTCTTGGTGAATAACATAACCTTTAATACAGATTCAGATAATTTCAAGTTCTTCCAGAAGTGAAACTATAAATAGGTTAACTTAGGAAGACATTCACTTCAATATAATCTCACTTTTTTTACTAGCCATACAAAATATTTATCCAAATTAATAGACTGGAATACTGTGTTGGATTTTGTCAAATGAAATCAAAAGGATTTAGCTATGTTCACCATTGTGTTGGTAAGTTGCTCTCAATTAGCAGCATATATTCTTGATATTTTACAGACACTTGTAGATACTCAACTAAAACAGAACAGCTCTGACAGCCTTCAACATCTCTTTGCTGCCTGTTGTGCTTAAGTAAAATACATCATAAAGAGAAGTAATTAAAAACAAGTAGTTTCCTGGCTTTTAGTATAATTGCAGTTTTGTTCAGTTTAAAGCACACTAAATAAAAAGATAGTTTTGGTCAAGCAGTTGAAGAACTTCAAGAAATAGATCTCATTATTTCTTGAAGTGGATGACATAATTCCTCACAAAACCACTACCTCAAGAATAGAAATAATCCACAAAATAAAACGGGCATATTTGTGCAGTTATTATGTCCACTGAAACAGTTTTGCTTCTGGCAAAATAACTCCACAACATAATTATTTTTTTTAAATTAAGACCTTATAGCACTTCATAGGGCAGGTTTTATTATATTCAATTTGTGGATTAGTAAACAGAATCCATAAGGCGTCAGATTCTCGTGATATTTACTTACAACACTTGGTCACTCTTGCTAATAGTGTCTTTCAGCCACATATTTCAGTGATACGGAGTTTATGCCAGGCACACATAGTGATTACTTGTAGTCATCTAGCCACATTTTGTATACACAAATCTCTGCCTTGTTATAATGGAGCATAAACAGAGAGGAAATATTTCTCTTCCACACACATTGCAGCCTCCGCGGAGCCCTCAAATGATAGAGGGCAAGCAGGCAAAGTTCTATGCCCATTTACCAGCCCTGAAGTGGAAGACTGCAGAATGACAACTATGGCAACAATGTGGGTGGACCACTAACTCAGATTAAAACACCATAAATTCTAGAATGCATTCATCCTTCCTTCATACTAACAAAGGCACACATCAGGAGAGGCTCCTAGTCTGCCCAGATGGATTTAATTCTAGAAAATTAGGAATTTTTAGGTTGGATTTTGGTTTCCATTTTACTTCACTAAATAGTGACAGATAACTATTTCTACCTGTGCATATATCTATCACAGCTAGCTATAGAGCTAACTTTGATAGTTATGAAAGGAAATGCTTTTCAGGATCAAAGGACATACATTGGCTTATATACCTCAGTTATGCACCTATTTCCCCCTGTTCTCGGTGGGATTTTAGAGTACACCCGTGGTCATGGAAGAAAAGCCGTTGGGCTTCTCAAAAACAATGAGGAAGTGGGCTTTATAGAAATGTAGAATTTGATAGTCTCATAAAAACAAGG
This sequence comes from Rhinopomastus cyanomelas, assembly GCA_013400115.1. Lineage (NCBI taxonomy): Eukaryota > Metazoa > Chordata > Aves > Bucerotiformes > Rhinopomastidae > Rhinopomastus > Rhinopomastus cyanomelas. The sequence continues at coordinate 419,390 of VXBP01004956.1, read as the reverse complement.
AGAAAAATATTTTGTGGAGAAGAAAAGAAGAAGACTCATGCTGCAAAAGTATGCAGGTATTTGGTCATTTCAACCAGCAGAGAAAAAGGGATCAGGAGATTCATGGAGTTCCTGATGAGTCTCTAAGGTTTTAAAATGTTTCCTCATGCATTTATACAAAAGGATTTACTGTACTATTTTCCTTTCAATGTCATAACACACTAAGAACAGTCTTTCTATATTTAAAATATAAAAATACGTTAAGTATTCTTTAAGTAGATACCTTCTTTTTGAAGATTATCAATTTTCTATCAGTGACTAAGTGGCTTTTATTGTAGGCCATGACAGGGCTTGAAGCTCTGATAAAACCACTTATTGCAGTGTAATTTAATTTCTAGGTGTGCTACTGCTTTTCAGTAATGTTTTAATCAATAATCTTACTGGAATTTTCTGAGAGAGTGACTCCCTGGAAGTTTTGCAGTGTAGAGAAAGTAGCACTGTGCTATCTAAGAAGTGGTACTACTTTCTGGGAGCAGACCTGAAGGGCTATCTTTACCCCTAGCCATGTCGGTTTGCCCCTTCATCCCACAACAAGAGCTTTTAATGCTTTTACATTAGAATAAGTTACCTAGGGAAGTACATAAATACAGTATTTTGATTGTTTCTAATGCTGCAATTGAATATAAAAGTAGAAGCAACAATATCAACGGTATCATATTTGTAAAAAACACTTCCTTGCTAATATTCTTTCTAAATTCTTATTTCTGCTATGTGGTGAAAACATCGACATTTATACGGCAGTGAAGATGAGTTTACTCTTGCAGATTAGTTCTTCTCTTTTATTCTACATGCGGCAGAGCTCTCATGAAAGGATTACAGAAACTTGAAAATATTTACTGTAAGTTTCACGAAGGAGAAAATTATGTACATAGCATAAACTCAATTATAATGTTTGATTATTGAGCTCCTTAAGGTGCAAGACTGCACTCCTAAGAGATTCCATACATCTAATTAGAGAAGTTAACAAATAAAACAATATTCATCTTTTGAGGTTCCTTCCAATCCCTAAAATGTTCAGTGATTCTGTGATTTCTCTGAATAAGAGAGGAAAGTCTGGCCACAAAACTTTTGTTGGTGGCTGTTTGGGTTTTAAACTTTTAAGCCTCCTTTTCCAGTGGAACAAAATGAGTTACATTTTCATATAGCAGAGCCAATGCTAGTCTGAAGACATCATTCAGTCAAATCAAAACTGTAAAGCAGATGAAATCAATGAGATGGGGAACGTGCTACTCATTGAAATGCAAAAAATAATAAGGGTCCCATTTTAGATTTTGGACACTAAAGTTTTGTCTTCATTCTGTAAGAATGTTTTGATTAATCTGTGCCTTTGTGTGTATGTCTTTTTGTGGGGGAGTTTTATGGGAGGTGAATTAGATGCAGTCTTGCTTTTTTCCCCAAATCAAGTTTTGTTTTGCTTTTCACCTGCAATTCATAAGTGGTTTATTTCAGACTCTCCCTGTACTGTTTTTACTTCAGGCCATTAGCATCTTAGCTAAATTAATTGCTTTAATTTTGTTCTCTTATATGAACACTGTCAGCTGATAAAACACCTAAGCCACATAATACTAAGGAATTATACTCATTTGCTTAGGAAGAAAAACAACCTGATAAAAACAGACTCCATTTTGAATATTTAAAGATCAGAAAAACAAGCTACAGGACAAGTATATTGCTGAGTAATTCTGGAAAAAGTCATTTCCAGAGACAAATGCATTTTGTAAAGCTCTGACTTTCCAAATGCCTAAGTAATCGAAATTCAGTAAAGGCTTTTCCCCTGAAGAGTCACCTATCTTCAGTAGAAGAAGACAAGGCAGGGGATACTTCCATGACAATAGAACAACCAATAATCTCAATGAAATGTACTGAAGAATAGTAAAAAAAGACACAGATCAAAGATAACATTCCCTTCACTTTTGTAAATAGTTGCTCACCGTATTTCATGCAGGTATTTCTAGCATGTCACACAGTAGAAACAACTGTTTCTGTTATATTTCCATAAGATTGCCACTGTGAATAAAGGCATTGCCCAAAGCAGTACATTAAAGGCCAAAATGAACAATTGCTGAAATCAAATGGAACTTCTTTCATAGCAGTTGTACATCTTAATGATTTAATTAAACATTGAACTTCCTTATGACTTCCATTACACAAAGACTACCATCTATCAATACAAAGCATTAAAGGTATCATCAGAACGCACAGAGGGACCTGGACAGACTGGAGAGATGGGCAGACTCCAGTAGGGTGAGTTTTAACAAGTCTAAGTGTTGGGTTCTGCATTTTGATTATATTATATATTATATTANACTTGACATTAGGAAAAACTTTTTCACTGAAAGAGTGATCGGGTCTTGGAATGGGCTGCCCACGGAGGTGGTTGAGTCACCGTCCCTGGAGGTGTTCAAGGTTAGGCTGGATGAGGTGCTGAGTGGCATGATCTAGATGTTAGATGTTAGGATTACTGGGTTTATTTGGATTTAGGTTGGACTGGATGATCTTTAAAGTCTTTTCCAACCTTATCATTAGTGTGATACTGTGATACTGTGAAAGACAGCAGCACTGTTGCATTCTTTTAGTGGTGGACTTTATGACAGATCCTGGGAAATTCACAGATATAAGAATTGTCTTCATTTAGAGGAAAACTGATCTTTCCTCTGAGATCTTCAGATTACAGTTAGTTATTGCTCTGCATTTTCTGAAGAAAAAACTCTTACAGAACAAAAACTAGAATAGTTGTATGTGATTTTGACTACACAAAATGACAGTAGTTGACACAACATTTTGAGTAATGGTAACAACCAGTTACCCATTTTCTACTGCTCCCTGGTTGCTAATAGATGAGGTTTATTTTGGGTAAATAAATGGGAGTACAGAAAACAAATATAATCTTATAAATGAGAGATGTGATTAAAAGCTACTATGTTTTTCCACACAATATTGAAACCCCACACAGTACACTCACAGTAATCGATTGCTTGTTCGCATTGCAGTGCAAATGAGGTTTATATAACACGTTGTATAATATGGCAGGTATCTCAAAAACTACAGAAGCTTCCTAAAATAGTCCCCAAACTTGCTTTAGGGGAAAAGGAAAAGATTAGAAGGAAATTATTTCACACTGAAAGAGGAAGAAAATCGGAGGCATTTCTGCACTAACGTACAACATCCATTTGTTATCTAAAACCTAACTGAATTCCGGGCAAATACATTTTTAGTACGAGCGCACCTATTGCCAACTTTATCCCTCTCTCTGCCAAACATTGAGTACTAGGTCTGCTGCTTCTCCAGTCACAGCAAACTGTTCATTGCCCACATTGCATTCCCCAATTCAGCTTCAAAAACTACTGGATTATTATTGAGTGCACATTTTTTTCATGTTTAATGATGTCTTACAGAGGAAGCCTTATACAATGTTCAGAAAATATACCCTGGAGGAAAATATTTCCTAAATTTCCTATTATTCTACTTTCATTAGTAGAGTAAAAGGCCATCTCTATCCTTGAGCACTATCGCATAAACATCATTTTGTCATTAGTGAAACATCTAGTTACCACAAATAATTTTTAGGTCATTAGAAAGATAACGGATATGAACCTTGAGACTTTGCATCAAATAAAGATGATAACATACTTACTTTTCTATCTGGCCAGTTATATTTTGCAAATATTCTATCATACGTGTCCACAGCTCCATCAGTAATCAACATTATGGCTTGGCTGCAGATACTTCCTTGTCCTGTGTGATTGAACTGTGAAAGGAAGCAATCGCTTAGTTACAGCACGCTCCTCTTAGATGAAGACAGATAAGATCACAGCAGATAAAAATGGAGCTTGTCAAATTTCTGGCATGCTTAGAATTAGGTGAAAAATTCTGAGGTTGAAAACGTTTTGTCATAGATAGCATGTTCTTACTGAAGTAAAACTTCAGTTGCGTAACAGAATGAGGATTCACAGTACCACCGTGAACATTCATTCTATATTCCCATTTTATCAGCCTGAAAACCCAGAAACGAAACACAAAGAAAAAATGAATTATAATTTTACTGCAAAGTACTGAAGACTTACAGTAGGCATATGACTCACAGTAGACATATGCATATGGTTTCATATTCACTCAGGATTACATATACTATTTTTCATAAAATATTTATCTGGGAGATTTAAATCAATATTATATATTCTCAGATTCTCCTATTACTCAAAATGAATATAAGCAATTCAAGCTGCTGAACAGTAGTGCTTCAGCATAGGTACTTCAAAAGTAATCCTTTGGAGTATGCAAAGAAAGCTCTGTCTTTCCACAGATAGGGTCTTCTCCTGATCAAAGAACAAGTGAATTGGACTGAGTTATAATGTAAGTTGTGGTATCTTTATTGTGGAAGTGGTGCCTTAATTCTGAATCCATCTGCTTTCACTGTAGAATAGTTTCCTACGTACTTTATTCTGTATATTCAAAGAACTTAGATGAAACATTTAGCTTTTAGCAAAAAATTACAAGTTGGAAAATAATTTTATATTTAATCACATGTAAACTCTGAAAATATCAGATATCAAATATCTATAAGCTGGACCATGACACACTACCTTTTATAGACTGGACTAACATTTGAATACACGTGACTCAAGCAACAGTTTCCTTCTGTTCTTTCCCTACGTAGTTTTCAGGTACAAAGCCAACTGTATCAAGTTGCACCACCTTTCTCTTGGCATTGAAGAGCTGAGCAATAATTACCTCGCCTCGTCTTTCCAGCCTATCTGTAAAGGTGGACTACTTTTCAGTAACTGACTGCTTCCAAGTTCCATGAAATATATTCAGAATAGCGTAGTTTCATTTGTGCTGGCAGCTGCTCCGCCTTTTAAGTTTTCTGCAGCCTACTTGGCTTTACATATCTGCTGTTCTTCCCAAAACTCTAGAAACTTCTTTCTAGATAAAGCTCTTAACTTGGAAGAATGTTATCTTTTCAGACACGGATGGTGTGTTAAAACAGCACTCTGACCTCTTTCCTTCTGCCTTCATATTTCTGTGTCTGAGTAACCACATCTACAAATACAATTCCACAATCTTTTATATAATTTGCATCTCTCCTCCAGATCTGTTTATTCTGGTCAAACAGGAACCTCAGTGAACAGTAACAGAAACATGCTACTTAAAGAGAAACTAGTGTGAGTTTATGGAGTCAGTGCTTGTGCAACAGCTCTTAATCTGTGACAGTTGCAAAGCAGTCTGTCCTTAAAATCCTTCAGACAGGATAGGTTTCCAGTCTTAACTAGAATTATTAAGGAAAAATATTATCTAAAATTATTTCTTCATTAATACGGTCTTAGATCCAACATTTTCCTCACAAAAATGAAGTTGCTTTGTCAAGGTATATAATCTGCATATGGGCAACACATATTTAAAGAGAGCAGATATACTAAAAGGGAAACTGATGAAGGGTGGGATGCCTTTGTATATTTATTTTAAAACATCACTCCATATGCATTTGCATAACTCTACATAGATATCTGCTCAAATATTTAAAAGAATGCGATTAAATTCAAACACTTTGATGAGTAATAACTTCTCACATTTGAGAACTTTTAACTTTATTGAATAGCAAGAGTGATGAAAGTGTTTTCCATAATAATAACAATGACAAGGGCCTTATGATGAACTACAATTAACTGAGTGATTCATCAGTTAGCAGCAAAAATTTCAGTGCATCCTGACATTTACAGCATTTGCTTGTGATTAACAGTCTTTGAAATTTCACAGAATTTTATTTAATGGGCTATGATTTTTTTTAAAGGTAATCACTGCAAAGACTGCATTTGTCACCAAAAGAGATAATTGCAGTTGTCACGTGCCACAGTAGGTGCCTAACTACTGCACCAAGCACTTCTATATTCTTGCACTGTGTAACGAGCCCTGCATAAAGTAATCATTGGAAAGAATTTGAAAGTGGATTTTTAATTGTGCTTTTCAAATATATCAGTGTCAGTCTTAAAGTCTTAACAACCTAGGCAAATACTGATAGGTAATTGCAAAGCAAAATTAACTGACTTTGTTTGAACCACTCTAAAATCCAACCAGAATCTTCATAGATTTTCTGTGTAAAACAAAGCATTTCCTCCTTTGGTTCCTCCTCCCGCTTTCTTTCCTTCCTTTCTTGGGTTTTTGTTTTGTTTTAAAGTAGAGGAGGCATCCTTCGCTAACCTTTAATTCATAACAATATGTTTCTGGCACATAAAGGTCACATCCTGTAGAGGAAGTGGAAGATGGTTAGCTGTCTATTTTTAAGGAGACATTGAGTATTATTCTTTGGCCAAGGTTGTTTAACAGAAGATCCCAGAATCTTTGCTGATATGCATCTATAGAATGGAAAAGGGCTTTATGCTGTCAATTCTTGCCATATGTATCATAGTATATGAAGTATATATTATAGTATTAATAGAAACAGTTACTCAGCACCTCAAATGGGTCTGAACATACAGATCAAAAAACTCACAGACCCAAAGTCTCTCACTAATCATGGGTACAATTCAATATATGGAATGTCCCTTTCATTTATTCTCAAAACTATCAGTGTATCTGATCAGGTTTTTAAAACATATTCATCATCATAACTTTAGTTGCCTTAGAGATTATAAAGCATAAAACCAAATCTCATTGTTGTGTATCATATTTGTAGGGCTTTTTCCGGTTTAAACAGAATTGGAAGACTGGTATAGACACCTCTTGCATTGAGTCTAGTTGCTATTTACTGTCATGTATCTGTATTCAACGTCCACAATAGGACTCTAAATAAGGCCTCTACAAACAACATAGTGTGTTCTTGACTTCATGCAGGTCTTCTCATTATCATTTTTGGCATTCACTGCATGAAGGAATTAGTTCCACACTATCTGGGTGAACACATGGGCAGTGGGTGCAGGAAGATACTAATCTTTTCTTCTTAGTATGTTATGCCTGGAAAAGAACGGATCAATATTGTGCTTCCAGATGAATACAAAAGGTTTGGAAGCATTACGGAATCACAGGATGGTAGGGGTTGGAATGAACCCAATAATTTGGGCGTCAAATAACTATCTTGCATTTGAAACACATTGTAATTTCCCACTTTTATTGCTCTGGAAAAGCATTTAAGACTTTAAGTACTCTTGTTTGAAAAACTCAAAGCAACAGAAGATCTTGTGCAATCTATTTTAAAGGTTCTTTAACAATACAAATTCCACATGATTTTAATTCACTTGCCAGGAATCTGATGTTGCTGTGCCTTTCTAGATGTTACCTCCCTCTTCACCAGAGCATTTCTACAAGAATCCACAGAAATATATATTTCCATGTTCTTGAACTAAAAATTGGTAGGTGAGGAGTACACATATGCACCATAATTGGCCACTTAGCTCAGTGGGTTACAGCATGGTGCCAGTGACATCAAGGTGGAGAGTTTGAACCCCATGTGGCCCAAAGGTGTCTCTTTGTTCTGGTTCTGTTTTTTTGGGGGGGGCACCTGCTTGGCTCAGTTAGTAGAGCNGGGGGTTGGACTTAGATGATCTGTAACATTCTGTGATTCTGTGATAATTTTAAAATAACCTTACAGCTAATATACCAGGTCTTAGAATGTTCTGGGACAAGAGTTTCAGTTTTGTTTAGGATTCACAGATCACTGACTGCTGGCATTTCACCTTAGTATATTTGGCACTTAAACATAAATGAGTGCTTGGGATTTTTAAAACAGTTTCCTGCTGTCCTTGGTCTTGAGGCTAAGTAAAACACCTCACATTTCCCCACTGAGGTTCTGCTGTGGGCTGACTTATTTAGTGTTTTAGCCCCCCACAATAGCATTTGCTACACATACCTTGCTTAATGAACTTCACTATAGCTTTATGACATAGGTCATTAGAAAGGTGCTCATTAGTTTAGAGATCCTGGAGAAGAGATCTGTTTGCAATTATTTATTTTGTGTAAAAAAAGTGAGCACTAGTGTTTCTACTCATAATATAAGAATTACTGGGCGGTGCACTTATTTGCATTGGTTTGCTCCTTTCATACTCATTCTCTTTGGTTACCACCATCAATTTTTCTCCTTTCTTTCTTTGTGTTTTCCAATGTATATTCCCAGGACAGAATATAGTCAGATGAAACAAAATTTAACAGTAATTGTTCTTTGCTAAAATACATAGCATGACATTAATTTTTACCTTTGACAGACAAAAAGTCTGAAACGCACTACATAAGATCATTTCCTGATAGCCACTAATACTCATGCGCATCTTCTGAGGTCATGCATTTCAGGCAAAGACAATGAGTCTGATTTTAATTAAAATGTAATTTGAAGGAAAATTTCCTGAACATCTAAGTATGCTACACTGATTTAATGTGGAGTTTGAGAGGGAAACCAGATGCCTTGCACTACATTATCTCCATGTTGTTGATTTTCACCTTCTAGAAACTGCATTCCTGCTTATCGACTTTATTCACAGGGACACTATCAGAAATCTGGCCTTATGGTTCTGGAAGTTAAACAGTTAATATTAATAAATATTAATGCTGCTGAGCTGCTTAGACAAAACATTACACCTCTCCCTGTTTTCAGAGTATTAGAGAAGTACAAAAGTGTTCAAATAACTTCTCTTTAACAAACTATATCATAGGATCATAGGATGTTAGGGGTTGGATATGAGATGTTAATTTTCATGCTGTAAGTCAAAACATTGATAAATCATTTAATGTCTCTGATAACCATATGCACTTTCAAAGAGTTTCTGAATATACAAATTCATGTCATTCCTAATACACTAGTCCTTCCTAAGAAAAAAATTAATTATGAAATTTGCATGTTATCCTGATGGTTTTTAAAGATGTAAAGCAGACACTGAATTAAATGTGATTTAAGGTACATGCATATGTGTGTAGGTGTATACTGTATATATGGAGACAAAATACATTAATATAAAATATATAACATATTAAAAAGCAAATTACATAGAATTTCTGTTGTATTACTATTACTTTACTATCATCCATCACATTTCTGAGATCTATTTTGTTATTTTAAAGTCGACACAATCACTAAATAACAAGAACATGTCAGCAGCGTAACTCTGAAAAGCATTGACTTACTTCATTGAGCATGTTGAACGCTTCATTTAAAGCAATGTCTAGCATTCCAATTCCTTTGGCAAAAAGTTTGTCAAGGTGTTCCCTGAAATGCTGAAACATCAAGAAGAAGGTGTTATTTGTCAGTGTACACTGTTACAGCATACATGGTATCAATGATTAAGGATTTCTGAATTATTCAGATCTACCTCTTAAGCACAAAAGACTGAATCCATTAAAATCCATGACCTAAAGTAATTCCTGGTTAATCCTTTCAAAGCCACCCTAAGGACATGTTAAAACAATAATAAGGCAAAAGTATCGCAAGCTATGGTTTTGGCTAGTTATTCAATCAAGTAGTTTTCCTTTGAGTTTCTTTTTGTTTGGGTTTCAATTAGAGATGTGAAAATCTTATTTTTTTTCATACAGCAATGTTTATCTTATTTCTAACTATTAATCTTCTAGACTTCTTGAATCTGCTATTTAATGAAAGTAATTCTTTCTGACATTTAGCCTTGAGATTCTTTTTTCTTTAGACCTAATCATTAGGCCATGGCAGTTTAATGCAGTTTTTGCAACTTCAGTATAATATTTAGCTTGATAAATAACTGTTACACACAAGAAGAGAGACAGGGCTAACCACTTGCTGGCTATACTTGCCAGCTTCACTATTGTGTTGAGTGGTCGCATTTAAAACCTGGTTTTGCAGTTTTAAATGGCAAATCAGTTATGCACTGCCATACTTACTGGTGACAAGCATGAGTAAAGTTTTATAACAAGCAGTTCATGGGAGGTTGATAGGTCAAAATTCATCTTGTACTTTCCTTTTGCTAAACACATGTTATTTTTTAGGCTACGTCAGACTTCTGACAAATTTCACAAATTTTGCACTCAACAGAAAAACAGGACTACTGTGTAAGGTGCATAATAAATGAATTAGTCTAGGTGATCCTGCTGTGGCAGAGGGATTGGACTAGATGATCTTTCAAGGTCCCTTCCAATCCCTAATGATTCTATGAGTCTATGATAATAAATTGTATTTTTTTAGAGGAAATGTAAGCTATAAGGTATTAATCAGCACATATTCAAATCCATGTTAGCACTACTTTCTGAAAATAAAATGTTCTGAAGATAAATAAATTCTTTCAGCTTTTGAAGGAGAAATACATCACTAAAGCAGTACAAAGCAATGGTATCATAAAAGGACACTGTATGCAGCATCGAAAGACAAGTACTTCAGTCCTCTTATTATGTACAATGGAAACTTTAAAAAATTCTTTTATAAAATAAAAAGCTATTACAGCATTATATTGGAAGGTAAAGAACTTCCTGTATCACTAGGATATGGATAACCAAGTTTTATTTGTACTAAGGCTTTAAACTAGATTTGAAAGGGGAGTGGGATATAACTGGACTTGCCAGAGGGGCACTGGACATATTGGCTCAGCACTCATAGTGCAAAGTCCTGGTGGCTTTAAGAGTATCCAGGGATGGCGACTCAACCACCTCGATGGAAAGCCTATTCTAACCTTACCTTTTTGTAAATCAGACACGTTAAAATAAATACCTATTACAAATTGTATTTCCTTTTTGAATGCATTGTTGATTCGTAATTGAACTAGAATTACTTTGGAGTTAGAAACCACATTAATTTATAAAATCTCTGAATATTTCAGAGCAAGTATTGTGGAATCTTTGCCATGATGCACATACGTTATCAAGTATAAACACACAGCACGAACAGCTTATCAAAAATTGCTAGTAAATGGTATAATCTCCAGTACATAACTCAGTTCATGTGATCTGTCAGGAGAACAGGTATTTTCTCTTGCCATAGCCACAGATAGCTTCTGAAAAATACACCCCTGATATATGAAAATGTATAGCAGCTACGTTACTTGATACAATAGAGCAAAAAAGTTAAATATCTATTTCACACACGCTGCGTTTCAACAAATCAATGTTTTCTGCCTCCAGGCTTCAGAGGGAAGGATCGAATAAATAAAATGCATGTTTGGTCTGGACTTTCTCTGGAGAGAGTTTGAGTGCTTGGGTTTTTTGTTTGTTTTTTAAACTGACTCCATTCTTTGTGCTCATTTTTGGTTTTTTGAGAATTTCAGTTCTTTGTATGTTCACTGGAAAAGCCACACAACACACAAATCAACATTTGTTTCCCTTGTTGTCATACCAGGTGCCCTGGATGTGTGGCATTAATTGGATCCATGCCAAAAGAATCCCAATTTCGTTTCAGAAGCAGCATGAAGAAGAGTTTCATGAGATTGTTCCCCCTACCTCTAACTGAGGCAGAGTGCAGAGGAGGGCAACAAAGCTGGTGAAAGGCCTGGAGAATAAATCTCTATGAGGAGAGATTGAGAGAGTTGGGGCTGTTTAGTTTCAGGAAAAGAAGGCTCAGGGAAGACCTCATAGCTCTTTACAGTTATCTGAAAGGACATTGTAGAGATGTTGGTGCTGGCCTCTTCTCACAGATAATTAGTGACAGAACCAGAGGGAAGGGCTTCAAGCTTCAACAGGGGAGGTTTAGATTGGACATCAGGAAAATATTCTTCACAGAAAGAGTGGTCAGGCACTGGAATGAGCTGCCCAGGGTGGTGGTCTAGTCCCCATTCCTGGATGAGTTTAAAAGACATTTAGAGGTAGTGTTGGGGAAACTGGTTTAGGGGTGAACTTGTATAGTAGGGTTGATGGTTGCACTTGATGATCCCAAGGGTCTTTTCCAACCTGAATGATTCTGCGAGGCTTCAGTTGCACTTCATTGAGACTTTTGTTTGTTACCCTTTGAAAAAATGGTACTTTATTCTGACTTCAAAGGCCATACTATTGACACAGATACCTGTCATGCTGCTGTTTCAAAGAAAATGTGTAACAAAGAAAATCTGCAAACACTCAATTTTTCCTTTTTTCAAGTGTCCAGTCAGTACAGCAATGCCCTGCCAATCATGCTATAGTGACCACTTAGTTACTGGAAAAGGCATTTCAAAGAGTATTCCATTAATTGTATACGTGAAACCCCGAGTTTCAAGCTAGCTCGCTTGCTAACATTTCTCTACGACTTGCCCATACTTGCCCTGAACTGCCACTCAATCCCTTACAAAAGCAGAGCAAACAGAAATGTATATTTCAACCCCAGTAGTAGACAAAAAAATGTCAAGACACGACACTGACCACCGAAACATCAATTTAAAGAAAATAATGCACGGTTTTGAAATGAGCTAACACACCAACTGCACTTTCAATAACTTTCAGAAATCAAACAGATCCCAGAAAGCGAGGGCTCCCTGCTTTTAATGAGCAAAATGCATCTTTTACACTTTACATTTTAAATAGCTCTTTTTAGTAATAAACCTCATAATACTGAATACTGGTTCATCTCAGTTTCTCTTTACTGTGCAACTGGTGTCCTGTAGATTAATATCTGAATTTCCCAGAGTTTGAATTGGATATATCTGTCCAACTGTGTGCACAAACGTTTGCCTGCAGCGGTATTTCCATGTGTAATATCCAGTTGTGGCCTCACACACCTAACTGACATGCATAATCTTGGTAATTCTGAATGTAAATGAGACACACAATTACAAAATCAGACTTTGATGCCTGATTACAAAATTATAGAGCCAGACCTCAACTGGAGAAGTGGAGGTTATTACAGCGAGGAAGCTTAGACACGTTCACCATTAAGAAGCTAAAACACATGAGCTGCAGAGAGTGTGGATAGAAATGTGTTCGTTTATGTCAGCCAGGACAAGTTCTTTGCATATATCTGTGATGTTTCAAAGCAGAACACCAGCCATGCTTACGCTTGGTCTTGTACCCTTGAATGCTACTGATTTTGTCTGTTTATAAATACTATCAACTGCCAAAAACAAAGTCCCAACATCTGATAATAATCCATGTAGGCAAATAAAAAAATACTCTATTTTTCTTACTAAACTGTCTAAACTTTATTAGGACTCTCAAAGTCAGAAACAAACCAAGAGATACGCTTGATGGACCTAGAATTAGAAAATGAGTTCTCGTCCTAGGTATAGTTACAGATCAGCTTATCTGAAGAACAATGAGGTATGCTGACCCAGGTAAAGCGACGCTGTTTTTCCAAAAGATTGAAAACAATATTCATGTGCCTAATTCTGCTTAAAAAAAACAGGTGGCCCAGCTTGATTTGGGTTATTTCAGAAGCTAGATAACAAACAAAACAAGACTCCTAATGGTCTTTAAATTCTATGCCTCATGGGGCAGTTACATAGAATATTAAAATCACTTGACTCTTCCATATAGTTTTGGCATAACAGATTAGAAGAATAGATCTAAAACAATTTATCATGATTAAACTTGGAATTTCCCTTATAATGAGATTACTAAAAGAGTTTTATGGTACACACAGGTCTATTCACCTGCTCTGGCCTCACAGGGATTTGGGACCATATGCTTAGATGATTACACAAATTTTCAAGACTTCAGGGATCTGGGTAAAATTGTCTGACACAATGTGATAGCAGTCAGATTTCTTATATTTCTTTTTTCAATCTTCTACTTATGAGCTATTAGTGTTTAACAGTTAAGAAATGTAAATATTTCAACTTAAGTCATTTACTTCAAAAAAAATGTGTTTGGGAGAAGACCTGTATGACTTTGCAAAGATTCAGAGCACTTTTTCATGATTCATAACACAGAATAATTTAGGGAGATAGGGTGAGCTATCTGATTATGGGTGAGAATTTGATGTCTCCTTTCTCGTGTCAGGTTATTACGGACAATTTAAAAATTCTTCTGAGACAAAAGCTAGAAAACTGTGAAAACTGAATCTTTCTTTCCTGGCAGAAGCTCCCAGCTTTGTAGCCAAAACAAAATCCTAGCTTATCCAGGCCACAGTAAAGCTGAAAAATAATTTACTGCTTTGGAGGCAATTCTGAAGCATTTTGATGCACCTCCTTATGTTGCAGGCTGCTCTAATGGCTTCACAAGGTTTATTGTCTGAGATTATAAAAACTGAATAGTATTTATAATCACAACAACATTATAACTTTTTCCATTCTGGAAGTAAACAGAGCCCAGTCATATTTCTAACAAAAATGGAAGAATCCTATGTGCAACAGTCAGGGAACCTTTCTGGGCTCCTTTATGATATGAGGATACTCTATAGCCTTCAAGGTTTTACCCTTTTTAAACAAGGAAAAGAAAGAAGAAATATGTACTGCTATCTCCAGTTGACATCTGAGGATACAAACACATCTGAAAGCAAGTACTGATACATTAAAGCAAAGAACTATGTTCTAACTCTGAGATGGCAGGTAAGTGCCACTTCAACCATGCTACCTCAGACATACACAAAAAACGAGCAGCTGTCAGCTACCATCAACCCTAATGTCTTTCATCCGTGTTTTGAGACAGCTTCTTTTTCCCATAGCAAACATTTGCAGAGTTTCACTGAGGACTTTTCTCTAGCATCACGACAAAGCTAGTCACAGTAGTGGCTTGTTGAGCTCAAGCTTTAACTAGTGCACAGTCTGCAAGATTTCACAGGTTGTTTTAATGCTTCCCAACCTGATGACACTGCCTAGCACCTAGAGAATACATCAGCCAATAAGTTCATATTGCTGTGGCTTATAGCAGGTCCTTGCTCGGAAAGTCATGAAAACCTGTTTGCCTTTATGTTTGTCTACCACTGACAAGATGAAAGTACAATGGTAGTGAATTTACTGTTGTAAACTTGTCACCAAGTCATGACCCCAACTCTTACCTTCCTAGACCAGGCTCTTTTTCCATTTTTTCCCTTTTTTTTTTTTTTATTTCTATAGGGTTTCTGAATTAGTTAATTAAGTTAAGCCAAACTTCCAATTTATAAATTTTTCAGCATTTTTACTACAAACAGTTTTGCCTTTCTTCTTGTTAAGGCAACACGCTGCACAGTACTTCCAGTACCCTGTACAGACACGATGTATTAGACCTTGCATGCAATTACCAGAAATCAGGCACCACTTATAGTGACAACAAATACCCAAATCAGATGGGGTTACCAGACAATGACTTCAAAGTTAAGAATACGTGAATAAAGTGATTTTCACTGATTCCCAAGAGGGAAGTGACAGTTCAGAACTCGTATACGCAGCACAGTTTGTACAGTTGCATTGACAAACTACGATATTTGCTATTAATTGTCTGAGCATGAGCTTCCTACAGAAAAGCACTGCTGGTGCATTCAGCGCTCCTCTAGATTTCTCTGTCAGTTTTAGTGAGTGTGTGCTACTTCTACTGTTAGTTCCCACACTCATCAACACGTGCTGCATCTCCAAATGCTCCTGAGACACACTTGGCAAAGGGTTATCACATTTGTGGAGATTAAGTATAACATCATACAAACCAATAAAAAAACCAAAACCAAACCAAAACCAACCTGAAAAACCAAAACCATCCATTGCCAAGGCAATTACAAGTTAGTTTACTCGCGATGATTACCCAACCACATACATTCCCCAGGGCACTCTGTTGCTATACTGAGGGGTTTTTTTTAAGGAAAATAATCCTGAAAAGAGTTCTGAACAAAGAGCCCAAGATTCAATATACTCAGATGAAAAACAAATTCTTCTTAAGTAAATTAGTTTCCTGGGGCTACAATACAAAACTTCAGAGCAAATTTCCGGGGTCTGGGGCTAGCTGAACATTTTGGGGGTCCCACAATGGCAAGCCAGTTTTAGAAAAGTAGATTTCAGTGAGACTTGGTGTTTTATGTTTTTTCAACACCTAAGCAATGCAGTCACTCTTTTTGACAGAGATGGATAGACACAGCCTAGATAGACAGCCTAAGTAATTTGCTTAAATAAATTTCAATATGCAAAATTTATATTATCAGCCTCTTATTTGGCAATTTCACTCAGCTTCCTTGCTAAATCAGTCTTCTGGTTATTTAATTTCTGGTAATTGCATACAAAAATAAAAGCTCACTGGAAGTTTTACACGACATCTGTCTATTTCTGTCACTCCAATTTACACAGGAGTACGTTCGTGATTTAGCTTGGAATTACTGTGCCTATCTGTGCATCTAGAAGATGATATATTTCATCTGGAAACGTTTACACAGAAATGTCCTCAGCCCATATACAGTCCACTAAAACAACATATAAAAGAGGAATGTATATTGTAATATTGTTACTTCAAATCTGGAGTTACATTAAATCAGATTGTCATCTGATTCCTTTGGGGTAGGTAAATTGTAACATGGACTTTCTCAAAGATGAAAACCTCTTGGCCCAAGAAAACTAGCACTGAAATAGGCAGTTCCACATGTTTGTAATTTGTGGAGAAAGTGCAGACAGTGACAGAATAGCGTCTGAACTATTTCCCACCCTTCTCTGAATTTGTGTATAGCAAATTGATACACTTCAGGGTAGCAGCTGTTTAATGCTAACGCCAAATTATAAATTAGTCTGGTGAAATTCAAATAGAAGTTACATATTCTAGATTACTAAACCACATTTAGGATCACAGATCCATTTCAACCTCATTTATACTACCCAATGCAAGTTTAGATTTATTTTTTGTGATAAACAAAACTTGAAGAAAGTTTTGCAACTTAGAGATCACTTACAACATTCCTAGACGATGCCCCCACGTATCTAAACTGAACTTTCAACGCAGGTATGTGCCAACAGAAAAAAATGTATGACAATGCTAGGCTATGAAAAATTTTAAACATAAATAGATGAAAGCAACTGGAACACCTGCCATACTGTCTGAAATTATAGTTATTCTGAAAACATATGACTGCATTCTCCTATTGCAAAACTGCACGTAGAAACATTGTGATACTGGCATGCCTACTTTGTGTCTTAGTAAAAATGATGCCAACACTCCAAATTTGAAGTTGTAAGTTTTTCTTTTATAAATACATGAAAAAAAAAAACCCAGGACCCAGCTGAATAGTACTTCTGAAAAGGTCTAAGCTTTCTGAAGTTACATCTGACAGAAATTCAAAGTGCAGCTACATGGCTGCTGCTCTGAAAGCTATACAATACAATCTTCTACAAAAAAGACTCTCACTGAAAAAAACTCCAACTTGATCAAAACTCATGAACGTTTCTGAACATATTATACCAACATCTCTTCCTTGTAGGCTGTTCCATAAAAAATAAACTTACATTAAGATTTACAACTCAAGACTGCATTACTTTGCGGTTGTTAAATCTGGTAGGGAACAAGGCTTAGAGACTTGGAATCCCCACTTCTTTCAATATATCCACACTCTTTCTTAAAGAGAAACATCTTAGTTGATCAACATGCTGAAGATTCAGTATTGAAACCCTGTTTCTTCAATTTCTCTTCCTTTCCCATATCAAATATTAAATGTTTAAGTGATCGATTTCTTTTCTGCTTATTTCTTCATTATCTACCTGTTACAGGTTGGCACTGGTCAGGTCTGCATCTTACTGGCTTAATCAGCTAAGTACTAAGAAACTGAAACAGAGTACAGGGAGTGCCTAACTGACCCTCTTTGAGTTTGAAGGTAAAAAAACCCAGGAAACATTTACTTTTCACAACAGAGACCCCATTACCCAAAATGTTCCCAAAACCAAAAGGAAAATTGGGACATTACAAAAATGAAAGGCAAGAGTTGAAGAGTCCTTTCCAAAGGGCTGGTACTCGTAGACTGTTCCTTCTTTCTTCTTCTTGAGACCTGGGAGGGCACATGCTCTCTTTTCAACTCACTCATGAGCAAAAAAGGGAGTTCCACAATGGAAAAGAAAACCCTCCTCAAAGCAAATCAGAAACCAACCCAAAAGCCCACAAGAACATGTTTCTCCACATAAATAAATCAATTTGCAGAGGTGACGACTGGATGAGGAAAGACAGATTTGTGCTTGGAGGTACAGAGAGTTCTCTTCTGATTTCTGGAAACTTCTCACAGGTGCCATTGTAGCTCCTATTCCACTTAGCAGACCCTTACGTGGCTCAAATCTCAACACTACCCTAATGCACCAGGAAAATATTTATTAATGCTTTAATCAATGAATGACCTTAATCAAATAAACCCTACAGATTTCATAAGGATTTTTAAACATAAAAATTTAACAAAAATTCCTCCTTCACTGTGACGGTCAATATGAAACCTGTAGCAATCATCAATGCATTGGAGCATTGGACCATGTTGAAAGCTGCAAAGGTAAAAGTATTCAGGCTGCATTTCCTTTCCGAGTACCTGCTCTCCTTACCTAACTTTTGCTCTTCTGAATGCAGGATCAAAAATATTCAACTAACTTGTTATTTAGATTACATAGAAGACTGAGCTTCTATGTAATCTAACTTGTCATCCCTTACTAAAATGGCTGTGAGAAGAGAGACCTAAAATACAGGGATAGTGAATAATTTAAGTAGAGGTGCAATCAGAGCATAGGCTGTGCTTCATAGAGGAAATGAATGCAGCTTCATTAATAATAACTGGGTTGTCACTGAAAGAGAAATGCAACTTCCTTGCTCTGTTTGCATTTTGTAGTGATTTACTCTAGCATCAAGCCCACCTTCTTACCTGAAAAACAAAGAGAAAAATGCGGGGGCAGGGTTGGGGAGGAGGAAGGGCATGTGGGCTTCATAATACCATTCCTGTCACTTGGAGCAGAAAACTGAGCCACATTACTCAAGGAAGAGCATGTGTCACCACAGAGTGCACACAAGAGAGTTACAGTGCTGTAAATGATTCTTCATATTCCAATTAGACAGGAGGAAGCAGTTCCCATACCGTGGTCCAGAAAATTTGCATAAGTGGTCTAGAGTTAATGTGTGGAACTTACAATCCTGTTTCCCTCTCCAAAATCAAGAGAGATGTGAAGGAGGAAAATAAAAGAAATACTATTTTTAATTTTTTAAAAATGCAAATCATACTGTTTCAGTGAGAAAACATGTAGGTCAGACTTCAGATTGCCTTGTTCTCTTTTCAAGACTAATTGGATTTTATGAAAGTCTGGTTCGTTGGAAGCCTGTTACATTCTCTGCACATTATGGAGTAGATTTTCTGCAACCCATCACTCAATGTAAAGGAGCATATTCATTTGCTACCTATAATTTCATTGAATATTCAGCATCAACATCATTAAGCAGCATTCATTGTCTAGGCTGCTATAAGCCCTAAGGCTGAAGCAGTTTCCTGTAGCCTACAAAAAAAAAATATATATCCTTATGCTCCATTCCCTGAAGATGATCCCAAGTTTCATCTTACCTAGGCAGGAACAGGATAGGATTTGGCGGCAGCCCAGCTGCCTGAGGCAGCAGACTGCTGTGGGTAGCAATCTAAACTATTTGACTTATGCCTCCATTTTTGAAAGCCAGGCTTGCTGCTTCCTTGTGAGAGGTCAGGATGAGCAGAGCAGTGACTGCGCTGGCAAAAAGGAACCCTCTCAGCAGAAGGAAACACCACATTCAGCTCTCCCAAAAAAAGAGGATTTGATCTTTTTCCTGTGTCCACTCCCAGCCCATCTGCCCAAGTTAGTATAATTGAACCCTAGTTATTCTCCAGAGAAGCTGGTTTGCTTTTTAGCTCACTACAAATGAAGAGCAAGTGATAAAGACAACCTAATCTTCTAGATATTCTATTTCTTTGTTTTGTTAAGCTTAGAGGTTAAAGAAAACTCAATTCAAAGGTAAACATTCAGTAGGGTTAAGTTACCTACTCCAAGCACAAAGATTCCATCTGAAAACTTCGGAGCCTTTTATAAAGGAAGTAAGGTGGTTCTTCAACGAATACTTGCAAAACAGATATGTACTGGGGTAATGATTCTGTGAGAGCAGTTTTTATTTGGAGTTATTGAAACAGCTACTTTCCTCATGAAATAAAAATTTACAGTCTAACATCTCAATGTCATTTCTTAACTTTGCTGCTAAGACTGTGTTTATGTGATATGTGTGATGTCAGGTTACCCTAGCAATATGAAACTCCATTACAACAATTTCTAATTGATTATGCTTAAAGTTACCATAACATGACAATACGTATTTACTGGCTAAAGCAAAAAGCTCTAACATGTTCTAAAATTATCCTTGCTCCCTTTGAATTGAAGAGAACATTTGACATTATCAGATAGAGAATAGAGATGTTGGCCTTCCATTGAATCAGGCTTATGTATACACATACATATACAAACCGAAACAAGAGCACGTATTTTAAAACACTGCCTGTCGATCACCTCCTCTATTTCACAAATATAGGAACCAATGACTATATGTAGGTAACAGTTCTATGAAGAAAGTACATATCACAGTGCTTGCCATGAGATTTTTCTTTTTCCTGGTTTTATCATTTAGGCTATTATGGACCAGTGAACATGCAAAGGAATATTTACCTTGTAAGACTGTTGAGGAACTGTACTTTTATCTACATGCTTCTGCTATTATAATGGACACTTGAGAATTACACAGAAAAAAAAACCACAAGAGCCTGGTATAGGTGTCAGACTCAAAGAAATTAAGTAACAGCCCAAATGATTGAATTCTTATTATGGGTTCCAAAGCACAGCTAAATACTCTGATAGCTCTTGATCAGTTTTGGAATGTGCATACTAATATTTACACAGTCTATTCGGGTTGGAAGGATCCTGCAAAGGCCTTCTGCTCAAGCAGGATACAGATTACTGAAAAGCATAATTGCCTAAGAAGCCTAAATCAACTACACAAAACCACATGCAGACGGGTCTTAAATATATCCAGAAAAGTGGACTCCACAACCTCCATGGGCAATGCATTCCAATACTTAATAACCCTGACTGTAAAGAAGTCTTTACTCAGACTGAGGTGAAACTTCCTGTGTTCGAGCTTGCATCCATTACCCCTTGACCTGTCTGACACCATCGAAAAGACAGTACTCCTTTCTTGTTGTGTATTTATAGACAATAATTAAATCCCCTCATAGCCTTCTTTTGTCCTAACTAAAACGTCCCAATTTTGTCTCTCAATCTCTCTTTGTAAAGCAGTTGTTCCAGACCCCCAATCATCCTCAGCGCTCTACGTTGAAGTCTCTCAATTGATTTTCTATCCCTCTTGAATTGAGGAGACCAGAACTGGACACATTATTCGAGATGCAGCCTCACTAAAGCAGAATAAATGGGTAGAATAACTTCCCTCAATCTGCTAGACACACTCGTCTTGATCTATCTCAAGACATATCAAGATATTTAATAGATGTTTAAAGATACCTTTTGTCTATGGACCTGACTAAAAGACTATGAGTTCCAGATAAACTTTTACAGGAAATTCAATGAGATTTTTTTATGAAGCCTCTAGATTGTTTTGCTGCATTGGTATAATCCAATCAAATAGTATCAAGTATTACAACAGTATCAGACAAATCACAAAGCTGTAACTATGAATTCAGAAGCACAATAGCTGAATTGCTTGTTTAGGATTAAGTGGTTGTCCATCTTCTTTATACAGTCTTTATACTCTGACCTACACTTGAGTCAATGGCACTTTTGCACCTCCCAGTGCTCAGGCAAATACACTGGAAAAATGTTAAGAACATACACATTCACAGAAATTAAGAAAAAAAAATGAAGACTGACAAAATTATGGTGTACAAAACTACACAGAACTATTTACACGCTACCTATCTTGAGTTTGTTCTGTCATTTTGTCCTTTCAAGGAAAGAACAATAACTAGCTCACTAATATAGTGAGCTATAGAAATAACAGTAGTGTGTTAATGTATTAATGTAAAAATATAGTAATAATGGTGACCTGAGTGTAGCCCTGAAGAGAAAGACCTGAGTGTAGCCCTGAAGAGAAAGACTTGAGACTGTTGATTGATGAGAAGCTGAACATGAGCTGGCAGTGCACTCATGCAGTCCAGAAGACCCACCACATCCTGTGATGCATCCAGAGAAGTGTAGCCAGAAGAAGAGGAGTGGTAAGTCTACTCTGCTCTTGTGCAACCCACGCTTGAAACATCCAGTTCTGATGTCCCCAGTAGAAGAAGGACACAGAGCTGTTGGAGTGAGTCCACAGGAGAGCCACAAAGTTGATCCAAGGTCTTGAGCATCTTTGCTATAAGGGTAGGCTGAGAGAACTTGGGGGTATTCAGTCCAGGGCAGAGAAGACTCCTGGGGGTGACCTTATAGCTGCCTTCCAATACCTGAAGGGAACCTACATGAGAGTTCTAGGAAGTTTTCACTAGGGTATCTAGCAATAGGTCAAGTGGGAATGGGTTTAAATTGAAGGAGGTAGATTTAGACTAGATCTAAGGAGGAGGTTTGTCAGTGTAAGGGTAGAGAGACTCTAGAATAGATAACGTGAGAACAGTAGAGAATTTCACATATAGTAAGGGAGCTACTGATGAAGAGTTAGCTGTATACATCGGTAAAATGCAAGGAACTCGTGAGTAATACAATGGAGTAAAGTTCAGTACAACAAGATCAAATTTGGCTTTGTCTTGGTATGAGAAAGAAAAAGACAAGTATTTAAAGAAAGATGCAACACTGCTGCCCTCTCCAGCCAGAAGCAGAATTTAGGCAGAAGACACTTCAAGAAGAGACGTGGCTTTAGCAGGCAAAAAGTGTAAAATAACTCGAGGTTTATTCTAACAGGCCTTTTCCACTATAAGAGGCACGGGACTTTTCAACTATCTTATTTCATAATTTTACATGCCACAAACAAGCTTACCTTACCCTTCTCAGACATGTGATGGACTAATGCTTTCACAGAGCAACTTTAGATGCATTTAGATGGCAAGCAAATCAACTAAACGTCAAGCTACAGATTCATACTGCAATGTTCTTCTAAATAAAACTTTCACTGCAGTTATTTTGAGTCTGTGACAAATGGCAGCAGGATGGAACTAATCTGAACACTTTCACAGAACTTTATTGAATTAATACACTATTTTTTGACACACCCATTTGGAATGGTTTTTTAAATTATTATTAATGCAAAATTATCTTTGCTTTTTTACTTGTTTTGAGATTCTGTTTCAACTTTGTTAGTCTGATTTAAGAAGTCAACATCTTCCTCAGTAATGTTTGGTGACAGAATGACAGTTCAATTTACAGCTAGCTTAAGTATTTTACTTAAATTATTACTAAAATTTATTAACAGTCTATTTTCAGTGATTTCTGTATTTTTTCATGAAGTCAAACAGGCTGACTAGGAGATTATAATTTTTAAGTCACATAAGATCCCCTTGTAGTAGCATAAAGAGAGTAATTAATAAATTCTAGTAATGGAATGCAGTGTTCTAGGAAAAGATCATCATTATAGCATATTGTTACACACTGCATCCTATCTCTCTGCTGTTTGTTACTTTAATTCCTTACCTCTTTGTTGGCTCTGTCTGCTTGAACTAAGGTTCCATTCAGACACGGCTCTACATAGTGGAGTTCTTCATTATACTATAGAGAGAAATAAAAAGTGTGAAGAAAAATGTAATTAAAAGCTTTGAAAGAAACAATTTACTTTAATTATTTAGAACTACATTGAAACATGCACATAAAGGAAGAACAAATGTATTAGGTTGAGTTTTAAAAACAGACTGTGGTATGTTTTGGTTTTTTACGCGATCGCTAATGTTTCAGAAGTTCAATTATTAATGTTTAAAAAGAGCATTTAATGGAGTGGATGACCACTCTCAGGTAGAGTTAATGGGCACTACAGACCCTAGCTCACATAAATCTCCTTAAAATCAAAATTCAGATACTATTATGAGGTCATGCTTCCATATTTCACATTTAAAGAATCACAGAATCCCATTCACAACTCCCAATTCTTTGCTACATATTAAAAATGACACATATTTAAGACACTGACCAACATTTTAGCAGGTTAGTAGTGGAATCAGTATGCCAAAAAGACTGTAAGCTTGAATCAAACCTGAACGTGCCTATCAATGGTCAGAATCTCAATCAAGCAGTGCAGCTTATTATGAACTAAGCCATGAAGCTGTGACAGACCTGTAAGGAATTATATGCTCATCTTGCAAGGTCTAAGTAAGCTAGACAGCCTAGTCCTATTTTCAGAACCATTACAAGCCTTAAAAGAAGCTAAGACCCATCTGCAGTCAGCAGACCTTGCAGTCTCATGGATACTTAAGTGTCTTGATTGAAAAGGGGACTTGATTGTTTATATCTTTTAAATCTTTCAGTGCAGGTCAAATTAGTACAAAGTACCTTCAAAAAGTCTGCATTAGTTGTATAGCTAGTTTTAATTTAATTCCTCCTCTTATTAATTTAATTTACTCTAGAATTTATCACAGATAAACTATAAGGCCTTTGCACTAAGTGAATGACAGTATCCTGAGCAAACAGCAAAAGATGGGCACATCAAGTAAAAAATATTTCATTAGGGTAACATATGCATTTATTCCCTTCTTTATGCACTCATTGTGAATATTCACTGAGAATAAAGAAAACCAACAACCACCTCACAACTCATTACAGAATTCTGCTTAGAGAACGCTGTCACTGGAAGTTCTCACTATCTCAGTCTGCCTTTAGTTCTGCATTTGTCCTACTCTCTTCAGTTTGACACCACTCCTTTCTCTACACATATTTCTAACCACAGACCCTTCCAATCTGTTCAGCTCTGGATGCCAGTCGTCATTCATTTTAACAGCGCACTGCTCGCCAACTCATAATTAAATAATTACTGTTGCACAGAGAACTAGGCTGAATTTGAGCTGCATCAAGTTATTCTTGAGGCACCGTCAGTACAAAGCTATAAGGAAATATAAACCTGGAGCAAAGGCTGGTTATGCAGAACATTTACAACAGCATCAACATCGTAACAGGTTAGTTGTACAGAAACAAACAAAAATGCTGCCCAGGGGGGTTGTGGAGTCTCCTTCTCTGGAGATGTTCAAGACCCGACTGGACGGGTTCCTGTGTGACTTGGTTTAGGTGATCCTGCTGTTGCAGGCGGATTGGACTAGATGATCTTTTGAGGTCCCTTCCGATCCGTAATGATTCTATGATTCTATGATCTGTGAAGCAGCTGTGCAGGCTTCTCTAATTTATCAATGTCATGCCAGTACATGAGAGCTTGTGGACTAAAAAACGTAACACAAAAAACTGGGCAAAAGACTTCTGGAACGCTTTAGAGTCACTCGGAGTATCCCACGTGTATCTCCATGTCATAACAGTTTATTGATCTGGTAAATGATCTACTTTCTCCTGTAGTTTCTCTCTTCATATCACTTTCCAATCTGTCTCCTGACAGTGATTTCAGAATAATGCCAAATCTACACAGCATTTGAAGACTAAGTCAAGACCACAGCATTCTATGGCAAAAAAATACTGTAAAACTGTAACAGACACCAGTAAATCAGCCTGGACTCTCCAAGCCTGGGCTCCTGTCTTCACACAGGTTTTCTCATAGCTTAAAGGATACTCCCATTTTCCGAGGGCATGTTTTAAATCCCCTAGCAGCTCCATATTGCAGAATTTACCTGCTTCCAAACAGGATAAATAAAATGTTGGATCTCACACAAACAACAAAATTACGCAGATGGCCTGTGGACAAAGCACCTTCCTTGCCACTATGAAGACAGACGTTCGCCCTTCTGAAACCCAGCCGAATTGTGTCATTATTGGCATTTGTGGCATCTAATTTACCTTGAGGTTATTAATATGAAAATATTTTAAGCAATCTTCTATATGTGGCAAAAGAAAATGCATTACGACAAGGTGTGCAAATGGGTTTTTATGTAACAGCGTTCTATGGATAACAAGGATAATCTGGAATTGTTCTGTTCCTTAACAGCTCTTCCAGTACCGTGCAGATACAAATGAAAGCTTGGGGAGAAAAGCCTTTATATGGAAACACAGAGCAGCTTCTGATGGCTCAGTTTCTTGTAAGGCTGGGGTTTTATGATCTATTTTAATTTTTATACTCTCTGCTAATTGTACCCACGTTTCCTTTTAAATAAAGATCAGACCTGAAGTGATGGAAACGTTCACTGCATCCAACTATTTCCGTTCCAAAAGAAATGCCCAAAACAGCAAACATCTGCTCTGCCAAAGGGCATGAAAACTGAAGGATGCTGGTGAAAACACGTGAAAGCGCACAGGCAGCGTTTGCTGCTTCAAGTAGCGCAGACACTTGGTAAGACCTTTAGTACGTCTTCTAGTAAATACAAATTCATTTTTAAAAGGGGTTACAGGGAGGAAAGAAACTTTAGATTAAATAATTACCTCAGAGAGATGCTAGAATTGCCAATATTGAAATAAATGGATATAACTGCCAACTTAGAAATAATCTTTCTAAATATGGTGGTATTCTTATCCCAGCTAAGGTGTATGTGAGGCGTAAGCAGGAAAGGGCTGCAGTGGGTGCCTGTGAGGGAAGGCCGGGACTGCCCTGTGCTGGTTCCAGCCAGCTCTTGCAAGGTGTTAAAACTGCAGCCACACCCTGGTGGGGCCAGGAGGGAGCAGCCACAGTGGGCTGGAAACTTCTGGAAACAGCTAGAAAAGGGTCGTGGTGAAAGGGGCGAAATTCTGGGCACCAGTGGCCTGCAGGCGATTCACACCTGAGCAGGGACACTCCCAAGGGACTGCAGCCATGGATGGCCCACACTGAGAAGAAAAAGGAAGAGAAGAGGAAAACCAACAGGCATCAAAGAGTGGCAGAGAGAATCTAATAAGCACAGACCTGCTGACAGGAGCCTGCCTAGGACACCAACCTCCCGCACCCCGCACGGCAGAGGGGAGAGACTGAGACCAGCAGTGAAGGTAGGTGCTGAGACCAGGCCAGGGACTGAGAAAAGCCTCAGGGGGGTTTTTCCTTCCCTTTATCAAAACCCAGTGATCAGAAGCTTGTGCTAATTGACAATGAATGACTTAAAGCCCGTACTGAGGCACAGGTTCAGTCCATTTATAATTCAATTTAAATCAAAAAACATGATGCTTTGTTATTTCACACCTGGCCTTTCTGAAGTATTTACACAGTATTTCTCCTGTAGTACTTGGGCAAAATCATCACTTTGGACTCTAGCTACATAGCTTTTTACATTAGAGATGTCCCTGCTTGTTGGGGGGTTGGACTAGGTGACCTCTGAAGGTCCCTTCCAACCCAATATATTCTATGATTTTGTTGTTGTTGTTATAGATGAGTCTTTTGGGTTTCCCAAGTAAAAAAACCTCACCAAAATAACACTTTTTTCCTTCTACATCATCTGCATTAACTGTCACAACTGCTGATAAACACAAAGATAATACAATGGAAAATGGCTGGTCAACTATCTTAATGACTACTTGAAGCAATCTTACAGACCACAGAACTTTTTAGATTACAGATAATCACAATTTTTTGAAAGAGAGTAAAACTTTTTTTGATGCAGTATGTAATGATGCTTGTAGATGTAGATGATCTTTCTACTACATGTGTTTCTGCTAATAATGCAGTTATGACGTCAGGAGATTAATAGGAAAGAATAAGAAGTAACTGCTTGCTATCTATTGAAAACATGCTAAATGCATGCATGCATACTCCAGTCTTCATAAAGTCTTAATGATTTACATTGGTATCAGCAGGATAATTTAAGTATCAGCAGGATAATTTATTTTACAGCACAAAGGGCTTGTACCAAAAAGAAGAAAAAAATATCATCCTTACATGTGAGAGTTTGAAGATATTTTTACAATTTATGCATAAATGATGTATTTATAATGTATTTGCTCAAAAATATCCACAAAGGAGAATGTATAAAGCTACCAGTTATTTCTCCCTCTCTCTCTCCCATATTTCACATGCAAATGGTAGTTCTGATACCACTGTTGTTACCTACATTACAAATCCCATTACTGTTACACATTATAAAATGAGCCTCTTGTCGTAGATTTCACATATGTACCTATACCATGGAAAAATAATTACCAGAAAAACTACTGTGGAAAAATAACAGGAACTACTGATGATCCAATTTTTTGCTGTTAGTAAGCACCAGTAATAACTGCACAACTTATACATACATGCATTTTGGATTCACACTGAGGAAAGCACAAACAATGAGGAGCTATGCTGGCGGTGCATGATATACAAGCTTCTGCAAAACTAAGATCTGATACTATTAATTAACACCTTTTGATAACTTTGAAATTTGCACCATATTGCAAACTTAAGGGAGGGAGAGAAGGGGGAGGGGAGATGTGAAAGTGGAAAGGAGGGATATGACAACCAAAATTAAAAATCACAGAATGATTAGGGATTGGAAATCCCCTGGTCCAATCCCTCTGCCACAGCAGGATCATCTAGACCAAGTTGCACAGGAAATAAAGGCAAAGTTCAGGCAAACTACAAAACAGATTACTATTCTTTGCAGCTCCCAAACTTATGGCAACTTAAAGGGTTTCAGATTGCAAGTCACAGAAAATCCATTTGAAATCATGGTCATCTGAAGAGAATTGCATTGAAAAATGAGCATCCAGTCAGACCAGATGCCATCTTATAGGCACCACCTGCATGCAATAAATGGTGAAAGAAAAGAAAGGAAGAAAGTTCCCGAGACACTCACAGCAATGATATTGAAGAAGTCATCATCTCCAAGGGTATCCAAAATAGATGAAACTGTCTGTTTTGCAATAGTCAAGCGAAGCCCTTTCATACTGCCACTGACATCTACCAGAATGACAACATCTTTTGGAGAAGTTGCTGCCTGGATATACCTAAGACAAAAAGAGAAAACAACTTGGCTTTTAAATACTGAACTTTTCTTCCTTTCAGATATCTTAAGCACTGGTAGTCATCTATCACCCACCATTTTCTATTTCGGCAGTCAAATGCAATGACTCCATTCTCATCAGGTTCCCATTTAATTCCTGTTATAAAAAGAAAAGAAAAAAGATTTCACAGTACCTGTTGAAAATTTCCCTTTGTTATTAGGGCTCAGTAGCATGCGTGTATATGTATGTCTGAGTAGGAAAATTTACAAGCATGTGAGGATTGTCGAGGGCTTTGCTCCCAATTAAAAACTGGTAGAAAAAACTCAGAACATTAAAAATGTTGATTAGAAATCTCTCTCTAACAACTAGATAAAGTAAAATCAAACCCGCATGTATCCGTGAAAGTCGTAACTTGTGACAACACTCCACGGAAATTTGCAGCCATATAGCATTCTTTATTGAATTTTAAGTAAGAACTTGTATTCTTCTTACCCGGATATTGCCTGAAAAATCCCTTTGCACTTCCAAAGTACTGCCAGATGAGAGAAGGGTCTCGATCAAAATTATCTACAAACACCTTATTTAAAGATTCTGACCAATAAACTCCATTTACAATGGCTGGATCTGGAAAAAAAAACAAACCAACACACAAAAAACCCAGAAAAGTTATTTTACAGAAATAAATTTTAATCTTCCTCAGTCTCATATAACCTAGTGACTATAAACTATTGCAGAGCATCTTTTGGTTTGTTTTGTCAAGTAAATGACTAAATTATAGATGTAAATAATTCAAATTTGATTACAGAAGAGACACCATGTACGTCTTTTAGATAAGTTAAAATTGTTCATTAGCCCTTCTGTCTGAAAGCACTACATCACTTGTTCTGGAGAACATAAATGAGTAAATCTAATACTAAATTATTTACTCAGTCTACCTCTCTTAAATGCATGGAATGTCTCATAAGAACATTAAAACATTTGGGGTTTTCTTTCATCTTCACATTGTTAAGACATTCTCACTACATCCAAAAGTTTACATGTGGGAACTGAATATTAAATACCCTTTATTTAACACTTCAGTGAATTATAACAGACAAACAAACAAGTTACATGACAAGTAGCACTGATTGTTATATGAAAAATACTGGACCCAGATTTCCCAACTACCTCATTATCGTTTATTCTCATAAACAGAAAAGTATGAAGCAAATACTCAACAAAGAAAATATTTCTGTTTAAAGCATCCCCATCTATCAAGTCCTAAAAAAACCCCAGCTGCCCAAATATGGTTTTAAGCTGCAGATTTGTTTTGATAGTGAGAAATGAGCATCTTTTAAAATTACTGTTTCAGACTAGTAGTTTTAAAAGATGAGAAACAATTAAGATAGGGTATATTACAAATTGAGGATGTATGTGGTCAGCAGAGCAGAAAGAGAAAAACGGAACTGAAAAGTCACGAAGGTATTCTTTCATTTGTGAAAGCGTGTGCACATGAGCACACAGGAACATTTTCTCAAGTATTTGAGATAAAGCTTCCATTAGCTTGCAAAATAACATTGTAGTACTGATTTCAGAAGATTGCTTAGAATGTGATTTAAACAGAGTGGGAAAAACATGAATTGTTCTCTTTCCTTATGTTCATCAAGAAAAGGAGGAGAGAAAGGGAAATGTCTCCCCTATAAATCCTTCAATGTTGTTTTCAACTAAATATCTAGGTTTACATAGATGGACTGCTGAAAAAGCAAGGTCAACAAAACAGATGTTTTAAAACATGCCTAGTATATAGTTACTCGTTCCTCTAGAGGATAAAGTAGGCATTTAAAGTATGTCCAGCCAGACACACATCAAACTGATATCACTAGTCCAATAAGTACCATCTCAGCTTTACCTAGATGACACAATCCACTGTTCAGTTGCTTCCAAGGCTGCAGCTTTTTCAATAATAAGCTGCAATTAAGTTATCACATCATCAATCAGCTGTCAAGACTGCCTATCCTGGGATCTATCATCAGTTTGTTAAATCATGCTCCTATTTCACCACCCCAAAATATAATCAATTATTCACTATTTAGACACTACATGAGAAATGAGGCATTTAAATGAGAATCCTATTCTTGGTTCACTGTGAATCACCAGCGATTAAAAAACTGGTATTCTGGTCCTGCCTCACAAGTCCGAGTGGAGCGTCTGAATCACTGAAAAGTACAGTGGCATTACTGACTCAGCATTTCAGCTCTGAGATAAGGTGCTGTTAATTAATCTTTGAAAAGAACATCATGCTTCGAAGGGTTAATTACATTTTTGTGGAGTTTTCTTCTGATTCTGTGGGAGCTTCCTTTCTTAGAGGCATTGCTAGGAAAGGCCTCTGTTTAGAGGCAAAACAAGGACAGTTTCCCCAAGCCTCTAGAGGACTTCATAAGCCCCACTCAGCCACGCGATTAGTGACAAGCCAAGCAAATCCATCATTCTATCCTAATTTATATTGGAAATAAACTAGTTGTTCTTAGCAACTTACAGATGGGTGTAATTTCCAAAGAAATTTTCCTTGAGCGTGGTTGGTTGAGCCTATGTTCTGCATTGGTTTGACAACTCTAATCCAAACTCTGTATAAATGTTAATCCAGTGACTCAAACTAATAAGAATTTTTTTAGCTGAAAGAAGCATTATGCATGCACTGTAAATAAGAGCAACATTAAAATACCCTCTGTGATGACCGGGTTCCTTCACAGGGAGATTTTGTGACGCGTCATAATCTTCCTGTACCTTGTGTATCTATTATCGTGACTTGTCTTTTCACTATAAATACCAAGTTACATTTTATGCATCAAGGGTCTTGATTAAAAAGCAAGTAAGGTCATACTCAGTTTAATCCTCAGAATGCAAAACAAAACTGAAGTGGGGGAAAAATACAATGCACCCTGCATGTATACTGACTTCACATGGAAATCATGTCTTTACTGGCTACTCTATCGTCAGGCAGGAGGATTTCAAACCTGAGCTCATTGTTCTAAATTTTATAATGACTTATATGGATCCTTCTCTGTCCACACGCACTACCTAAATAAAACTGAGTTCCTGACTGTACATTCATACTCAGATTTGACAGTCTCACAATCTAATAATTTACATGTTAAGCTTGTAGTTCTGGGCAAGTTCCAACTTTAGTAGCTACTCTAAATTGCTTGAATTGCCTCTGGTACATCATTCAGAGGCAGTATTCTTCAGCTTTTCTATTACAAGTGCATCACTTGAATAGCTATAGGTCAATAGTAGTAAATTTATGATTGTGGATACTTGAAAATTTGGGTACAGAAAGAAATGTTAAAGCTTAATATAAAAGCAAAATCATAATGGGCCTTAAAGACAATAAATGCAAATAGCTTCTGCCACAACCCTTGAAAAATAATTTCTGCTTTTTTCAGCAGTAGCAACTAAAACATAATTAAAATATTCCCTCTGCCTCGTCTTTTAGATGAGATAGCTCACAATTATATTAGATTTTACCTCAGTGCAATTTGTGTAGATGTTACCTGTTTTTACTGATGTTTAATATAAAACCAACCCCCAGGCAAACAGGAACGCTGAGAGGAATCAGAGGCAAAACTGCTGAGGAGCAGTACAAATGCATGTAGCAATTAAGTTGCTGTCATAAGTACTGCTGACTCAAAGAAATAGGTCTGAAGCCTCAAAAAAAACACAGCCGAGGCGTGCAGACTGGAAGATGGGCAATAGCATGCCAAAGGTTAGCACCAGAATGAAATGTATTGTATTTCACAGGATGCACAGACATATCTAGAGTGGAGTGAGCCTGTGGAACGAAACAAATACGTACGCGACGCGTTTTGCTTTCTTCTAATTACTCCAGCAAGCTTTACAGAAAGTAAGGGAGAACCGCTGAGGAATTCCATGACTAGGAAGAAAGTGCAGAATACTTCTCTCTTGCCATAGTCTGGCTTTACTACCAAGAAAAAAATGTTACCGATTATATGACCTTAGCAATACAACAATTAATTTATCTGGGAAGGGTGTCAAAGATGCCAGTATATAAAATACCCTTCTCGTGATATCTAACGATGTGAAAGTCGGCCCCTGACACTGCAAAGCAGTACAAAGCTGTGTGAGTGCAGCATACCGATCCAAGCACTGGAAAAGGAATGCAGAATCCAGCACACTTTTGGCTCAAGCACAGCAACAATATCAGCCCAATTCTGATGACACTGACAACATATTTAGTCTGGTCATATTTTAAAGAATAACAAAATCACACGCTTTGCTGCTACATATGCTAACAATCTAATAATTATACTACTCAACACTAATATGAATGCTTCTCAGGGTAGTCCAACACATTTGAGAGCTGGGGCTGGATGCCAAGTTTGGCAACTGCCTTTGCTTTTATTCTCTCTCTTCCCCTCCCTCTGCCTGCACTGCGTAATGAGGACGCATCAGCTCCCAGATCAAAGCATCTCCCTGTATGTAGACACAAAAGAAGGTGTTTGTCCATTTTTCTTCAAGTGCTGAGAACCATTGACTAATGTCAGAAATCACATTCCCTCCTCGTCAGTACACGCAGTGAGGAAACTGCGAGTGCATGACTATATAAAGTCATAGGAGTAGGAATTTACTTGTTTGGTTTCAGCTCCCTCTGCCCTAATAGCATTCTTCTTCTCCTTTGAAGTGGCAGCAGAAGAAGAAGTATGGCCAGATGTGTTTACTTTTATGCTGAGTTTCATGAGTGGGTTTGGGGTTTTATTTTGGCACTTTTTTTTCTGGGGGAAGGGAAGGAAGGTGGTTTTGTGGGAGTCTTATTGCTAACAAAGTGGCCCAAGACTCAATTTCAGTTAATTTAAAAGTCAGAGTTACAGCTGCAGACTCATCATTCAGACCATTCTGGGATAAAGATTCGGTTCTGACTCTGCTAAGAGCTTACCACCTAACGAATTATAAAAAAAGATCTCTAGACAACTTATCAGATGTAATAGCTGAAAGCCCCTAGTATGTTGGTTCATGTAGGAATCAGAGCAAAGCTCTGGAATCAGCAAATAAGCAGAAGCTATCCATGGACACAGACTATTACCTCTTTATTAAAAAATTAAAGGAGGAACTTGGTCCAAAAGTGAAAGGCTTCACTTACTGTACAGCCCAAGAAGAACTAGAAAGATATTGGTTCTATAGAGCTGTTATCAGAGAAGCCAAGTCCATGGAGTAGTTACATCAACCTGGCTAACGAAATCGGATCGCCCACCTAGCAATCTTTAGCAGAGGAGAGCTAATGTCAAAAGCCAGTAATCCTGGCTCCACCGATTGAAGTGACCACACACACCAGGATATTTCTGTGTTTTCAGAAAACCATAATCATTGCCACAGTTTTGCAGGATATGAGATGAAGACAATGAACTTGAAAGATATGTAAGAAATACAGCAGCACAGAACTCCAGGATGACAGGGTGTGACTGAGAGACAGGGTGAACAACGTGGAAAAAACACTGCTTGAAACAGTTTTCCAAGTAGGAAAGATAAAACCAATGGTCAGAAGCTAGGAATTAATCCAACTGAACAGAGACCCTGCATGCACTGCACTTTCGTCCCAGAAGGAAATGAGTCTTGAATACTTGAAAAAGGAGCCAGTTCTAACACATGGCAAGAAAACATTTCTACGCAGGCTAATAAACTAGTGACCATCATTAACCAGAAAACCTAGGCTTCTGCAAGTAGCAGGGCAAGAAAAAACATCACGACAAACAATACAGGAAGCAGTGGAACACTCTGCAAATTAGAGAAAAAGAAAGGAAACGTGACTGCTGCTAAGTGAAGCCAACTGTGCTGTAAAATAGCAGAGCTGTTGTCAAAGTGATATATGACAAAGGCAAGGCACAGCCTTGGAAATAAGTCATCCTTATGGAAATTTCTCAAGGACAGACATTTACAAAAACTGTGTAAAACACAAGACCATGCAAACCTGTAAACTAACATTTCGCAATAAATGTCAGAGTCCTAATTTCAGCTCCTCGGAGTCACTGAATTATATAAACAGGCAAACCCAGTTACACAACACAGGGCAGTAAGAACCAACAAATAACACTTTGAACAGGAGACGTTAAAGATCTAGTTTCAACAATACATCATGGCTCCTGCATACAACAAACGAGGACATTCAACACATATAAAATGCATTACAGTCACACTGGGCCACAACAAAACCTCCACTGCTATATTCCGGGTAGTATCAATGCAGTATGAATGTGCAAGTATCAGATATGACAGCACACTTATCTATTACCATGACAATCTCTCATCCTCTCAGTTCAAAGGTCCTTTACTGCTGTAGTGCTTTATAATCCTTGTGGAGCTCTTTTCCCTTGCACAAAAGAGCCTTTGCACAAACTGAGCGGAATGAAAGTTTTACTTAAACTGAAAATAGTTGGGAAAAGCCTCACATACATGAAGATGTTCAGCTGATCCAGAACCTTTGAAGCTGATATTAAAACATACTGAAAACACTGAGCAGATACACAAATGCATCTTGGGATGAGCACATTACAAAACCAGTATGGTTTCTTAAACACTGCGTTTGCTCCTTCAGGAATGTGCCAAATAAAATCTGCCAGAAAGACACCTAACTAAACAAAGTACAGCGCAGAAAAGGTCTTTGTAGGTTTTTAGCCAAACATTACTTTGAAACAGTTTATTTTCTAGCCAAGCATTCTAATACTTAACCAGAAGAACAAGCCTTCTTTTCTTCATTTCACACAACACAGATCCAAGGAAAATCAAAGGAGTGTCTGTGTTATGTAGCAGAATGCATAGACAAATTATTACTGTGATCTAAAGTAGTAGACAAGATATATATTTATATAAACTTCAATCTGCTCCTTTTACATTTGCCATAACAACGTTTAATCAAATGTCCTTGCATATTCAATCCCAAAGCTTTTCAGAATTCTAGAATGGTGATACTACCAATGTTTACAGGTTAAGAATGCTTTAACAACGTAGTTCATGGAACAAATAAAGTCTTGAAGAATCTTTAAATAAAGCGAAATTAACAGCAAAATGAATAAAACTCCCCAATGCATTCCTGGCCTATAAATTCAGTCCATTAAAAATAATCTTGTATGTTATCATGGGAATTTCATTTTCACTAATATATTGCACATTGAAAGATACCCTATGTACTTTTCCCTGTTGTTATCCAAAAAAAAAGGTTAGAGGGAAGGTATGTTTAAAGCAACTACATGTATTTGCACTTGGTGCGAAGAAAAGACAGCTGCTTTTAGGACAGGACAATGATGTCCTATTAACATTTCTTAAGCATATGTGGGTGGAATTTATTCCTGTTGCTGCAGAAGAAAAAAGAATCCATCTATTTAGCACAGAATCACAGAATGGTAGGTATTGGAGGAGACCTCTGAACAGCAACCTCTTGCCAAAGCAGGATTGCCTAGATAAGATTGCACAGGCTTTGGGAGAAATTACATTTATCAATTACTTTTGGCAAAGCCCTCTAAATTTCAAAATTATACTTTAAAAAAATTTATTATGTCTGAAAGATAATTCATACCATTCCCATTTTTATTCTGTATTGGAACATGTATTTCATGTAAGAACTTTTCACGATTGCATTCCAGACTGACCTCGCAAGCAACACGCTACCAAGACATCTCTAAAAGCCAAATGCAGCTGGACGAGGCAACACTAGTTAAGCTAGTCCAACATACTTGTCTCCTTACTAGATCTGCAGTTCTGACTGTCTGGGGACAGAACCCATGATTTCAGCGATGACATGTTTAAAGTTCCTTTCTCATGTAGTGATGCTAATTGTAAACAGGCAAGAAGACAATCTGTTTCACTGAAGGGATTCTTGGGTAAAGTAGGTAATATTCAGGATAATAAAAAAATTAATCTGAAGTAACTTTTTGGACTTACATTCAGGTAAGGATCCCAAACACAGCATGCCTCCAAATCAGAGACATAGAGTATGGATAGCAGTATTGCTTGGATTAAAACTAGTTTAAAAGTCTCAGTTCACTATACAAACTACAAACATACTTTGTAGGTTAAAACAAAGGAATAACAGCGTTACACAGCTGATGGGAGCTAAAACAATGACTCTAAATCTTCGAATTGATCAACAGAGAAATAAGAAGAGAGAGACTAATCTGCCATTATAGGGTTACGGTAAATGACTGTAATTTTGTTGCCCTGGAAGCAACACAGAAGTAGAGAAGGCATCATGATAACAGAGGTGTCTCAAGTTAAGAAGCCTCTTAACATTGTACCCAAGACAGTGAGTGTTAAGAAGCCTCCACCAGTCTCAAATAACTAATCAACAGCTGATACATGCAGAGTGGCAGAGAATAGGTCTTGGCTCCTCAAAGGAAAAATGTAATGTTACTGTGCAGTTTATATCTGTCATCTGGTTACCATGGTGAAGCGGGTGTAGTATAAACTCACAGATTAGATCCACAGCCAGAGACAGACAGACTAGGATTCAAGAAAGATAGAGCACAGCACACATCTTGC
This sequence comes from Rhinopomastus cyanomelas, assembly GCA_013400115.1. Classification (NCBI taxonomy): domain Eukaryota; kingdom Metazoa; phylum Chordata; class Aves; order Bucerotiformes; family Rhinopomastidae; genus Rhinopomastus; species Rhinopomastus cyanomelas. The sequence continues at coordinate 382,107 of VXBP01004956.1, read as the reverse complement.
ATGATGATGCCAACAGTTCCGAAAGGTTTGCTGTTTCAGATACAGGATTGAAAAAAAACCTCTGAAGATAAAGCTTCTTATGAGAACAAAGAAGTGGCCCAAGTAGACTTTGTGAATCATATTTGAGGCAGAATTTGAGCAAAACCAGATGGAACAAGTGGCGTAGTCCGTGCATCTTTGTCCAATATTCAGTAAGAGTTAAAACAAAGAAATAAGGGAGGGTAGGAAATTCTGTGCAGCCTTGACTAAATCAGACTACGAAAGTTCCTTCTAAATTAAACAATGGCCTAAGTTAGGAAGACAGTGCAAACACTATCCTTAAAATGTGAAGACAAAAAAGGCAGTGGAATAATTTGGAAAGATAACTAAAGTGGTCCAGGACAATATGTGTCCGTGACTGTTTACTAACTCCAGGATGTTGAATTTTCAGAAGCACAGTCCATAAAATCATATGCGACAGTGACAGACAAGATTTTATTTCTTAATTTCACACCTTGCAAGAAGAGGGTTTTACATACCTGCAAGCTGCAGATTAGAATCTTTCTGGATCACTTGACAAATTATTTTTTTTTGGTTCTAATATCCCAGAAATAGGTAATCTCAATTTTGACAGCCACTTGGAAGACACTGATAGGAAAGTATGACTGAACAATATTCATAGCTCTTTTTATGCATCAAATTGAAAAAAGCCTCACTTAATCAAAAATGGTTGTGGTTCAGAAGGCTCTATTGCACGCAGCAGAATTTTTTTCCCATACAAGCAAAACTTTTGATTAGAGTCTGAATTTATTGAATTATAGCACATAAACTCATCTTTTACATACAGTGAAAACCACACAATGAAAATGCCATTTGACACAGGTGATATTCTTTCCCAGTCTTGAAATTGTTCGAGCAAAACTTAAGGACAATTTATGACTTCAGAGTAAGATCTCTTTTGGCAATGCTTCCAGCATTCAAGAAATAAACATTGTAAGCAGAAAAGCACAGACTAGATCTGATGTTTGTGATATTAAAGTCACTGACTTCAAAATTACTCAAAGCTGCATTGCAGTCGTACTGTTTGTAAATAATTTCTTAAAGTGTTTATGATTATGAAGACATAAAAACAAAGGAAGAAAAGAACTGCAAGAAAAGACAGAAAACATCTTGCAACAAGACAAGAGGTGATGGTTTCAAACTGAAAGAGGGCAGATTCACATTAGAGAGAAGAAGGATTTTGTTTTGTTTTGTTTTTTATTAGGACGGTGAAACACTGGCCCAGGTTGCCTAGAGAAGGGATAACATTCCAGGTCGTGGTGGATGGGGCTTTGGGCAAACGGATCTAGTTGAATATGTCCTTGCCCACTACAGGGAGACTGGACTAGGTGGCTTTTAAACGTCCCTTCCAACCCAAGGCGTCTTGTACTTCTATGATGCAAAAGTCAGAAAACAGTATAAGAGCACATAAATAATTGATTGCCATCTCTCTATATTAGTAATAACTGTAGCACAAAGCTTTTAAATAAAGGTTTAAGGTCCGTGATAAAATCTGTACTTTCAACAGCCAGTAAATGATAAGTGACAAGGGACAGAGAGGCACAAATGACGGTATATATGTGCTAAAAATAATTGTGTCCTGACCAAAGCTGTAACAGAATGAGATAAAGCCTATTTCCGCAGGCAAATATCACAAGCCTGCAAAAAAGATCAAATCAAATAAGCTAAGTCAGAAAAGAATGTGGAATGTGGACTCTCCAGATGGAAAGTACTTGATTTATGAAAATAGGAACAATTTAAAAATGTAATTAAAACCTACAGGAAAATAGAGGTTCTTTACAGTCATCATCAGAAAGAGTGAAGTCTAAATATCATAAAATCCTAGAATGGGAGGGGCTAGAAGGGACCTGTTGGTGATCTAGTCCAAATACCATGTAGAGCAGTTCCTACCAGAGCAGATCAAGAGGAACACGTTCAGGTAGATTTTGAATGTGCGCAGAGACAGAGACTCCACAACCTGTGTCAGCAGCCTGTTCCAGTGATCCATTACCCTCACCATAAAAACATTTTTCCTTATCTTCAAATTAAACCATCTGCATTCTAATTGAAACCCGTTGCCCTTTGACCCACCACTGATCGATACCAAGAAGAGCCTGGTCCCATCATCCTGACAGTCACCCTTTAGATACTAACAAACATTTATGAGATTTCCCCTCTACTCTAGGCTACACAGACAGCTCTTTCAGCCTCATCTCATAAGGAAGATGCCCCAGCCCCTTGATCATCTTGGTGGCTCTGTGATGAGTCTTTCGAGGAGTTCCCTGCCATTTTGAACTGTTCTGGGGAAACCCAGAGCTGAATGCAGTATGCCCAACACAGCCCAACTAGGGGATAGCAGAGTGGGAGGAAAACCTCCCTTGACTTACTGGCCACGCTCTTTTTAACACACCCCAAGAGACAATTTGCCTTCTTGGCTACAAGACTTCTAAGATACTTTTTAATCACTTCTTTTCTAATTCCATATTTACTTATGTTACAGACTCAAAATGGTTGCTGGTACCTTTTCCCAAGTCACTAGCGATAGATAGATAGCGATAGTGCCAAGGGGCGTTTAGATTAGACGTTAGGAAATATTTCTTCAGTGAAAGACTGGTGAGGTGTCGAAACAGGCTGTCCAGAGGGGTGGTATAGTCATCATCCCTGTAGGTGTTCAAATGACAAGGAAATGTGGGCCTGGGGACACAATTTAATGGGCATGGTGGGGTCAGGCTGACAGCTGGACTGGATAATCTTGCAGGTCTCTTCCAACCGTAATAATTCTATAATTCTATGACTCAATGATTCTATGAATGGTTCTCAATTCTCTGGAATTAATCACAGTGTGGTTTTAGGTTAAGGAAAAATTAATTTAGACTGTTACTAATGAAGGCTTCTTTATCTTTTTACCCATGATTGAACTTCTATTGAGCCATTTTTAAGAAATACCAACGACGCAGTTTGAGACTCTCAGCAACATATTGCACGCCGTATGTTTGTAAGTTCAGTTGACATAAAGCATATCTCCTGTTGACAGAAATGCTTCAAAATATTCATGGATTTCAGCATCCATCACAGAAAACCTATGCAGTTATGGAAAGCACTGATAAAAGTACTTCCTGTACTTCAAAAACATCAGAAGAGCAGCTATAGCACAGTATGAGGAAGAAATGAACAGATGGAAGACAGTCAGACAGACTTCTCTGTGTTAAAATTTATATTACTGCTTTTATTTTAAAGCAGCAAATGAACTCTTGGACTGTACAACAGCAATCATCACATTTATTTTCTGTCCTGGCTCGTCTGCTCAGTCAGTAAAGACACAGCAAAAACTTGCACTAAGGTTATGCACTAAGGTTACTAATTCATTATATAGGTATACCTGGATAAATATCTGACAATCTCCAATCCAATGATATCTTTATTTTTGGGAGAAGGTTTTTGCTATATTTTTAATAAAAATTGCAAACAAAACGCATTAGTATAAATTAACTTTTCACCTGACCATGCCCACATTATTCTCCAGCTTCCTTTAAAAAATATTAATAATAAATTATATATTATTATAATATATTTGCTAATTTAACAGAGAACCAAGCCCAATGACATGAAAAATATTTACTGAAGCACATGCCAATTTATAACAACAGAGGGTTTATGCGATAAAGTCTCTGGGCTGCTAACAGGCATTTAACAAGGACCAGTCAATCTGAAAAGAAAAAATTCCATCTAGAGTGAAACCAGCAACTAGAATGCACATACCCCATTAATAGGTATGTCAGGGGTAGGAAAGAGGGAACAGTTCCTAAGGAGAGATTTTAAAGATCTTTAAAAGTCAATTACGATTATTTTATTCAAATCATAGTTTTCACCTGCTCACCTCTCTAATACATTATAGTAGTGAATGAAATCTTAGTCAGTTACATGACTGTGACTCCAAAATCTATTTCCAAACCTTGTGGCAGCACTATGAAATAGAATTCACTTCATGTAAGATAACTGCGTTTTGATCTTTCAGATCCTTCTACAGTTACAATCTAGTTGCAGTTCACATTTACCTTTGAAACATCCTTATTTTAGTATGATTTTTGCAGATGACTTTTGGCACAGTAAAAACAAAATCAGAGTAGAAAATGGCATTACTTCTACAATCCTGCTGTTGCAGGGGGATTGGACTAGATGATCTTTCGAGGTCCCTTCCAGTCTGTAATGATTCTATGATTCTATGAATCTATGTCACAGAGGACTGGTAGATGGTATGAAATGTCACACAGAGTTTTAGGATAGTGCTAAGAATAACTTATTCCTTACAAATAATGTTGGTGTCAAAAAGAAATCAGTGTAAACCAGTGTAAGCACTGTGCTGAAAGTTCATGTCATTTCCTTAACACGAAGAGCAATGGAGACTCATATGGGAAAACTAGAGACATTATTCAACAGTATAAGCCCCTGTCTTCATCGTAAATGAAAGCTACAGAGTGAATGTCCAGACCCGGCACTTTTAAGGTAATTCTGGGCTTTATTCTGACACATTATTTGTTAAATTGGGAATTGATTCCAACATATTTTCTATTCCCTGCACAGAATACACTTCCTCTGAGAAGCAGAGTCCATCATCTCATTAATGTCTACAAATATTTGAGGGGTGAGTGTCAGGACGATGGCACTGGGCTGTTCTCGGTGTCATGTAGTGATAGGACAAGGGGCAATGGTTGTAAGCTGGAACATAGGAGGTTCCACATCAACCTGAGAAGGAACTTCTTCACAGTGAGGGTGACAGAGCACTGGAACAGGCTGCCCAGGGGGGTTGTGGAGTCTCCTTCTCTGGAGATGTTCAAGACCCGACTGGATGGGTTCCTGTGTGACTTGGTCTAGGTGATCCTGCTGTTGCAGGCGGATTGGACTGGATGATCTTTTGAGGTCCCTTCCAATCCGTAATGATTCTATGATTCTATGATCTCTTCGATGGGACAGTTATCAATAGCAAGTTTCTAAAGAGGCAAAATGCATTTGAATAATTATCTGCACATGCACTGACACCAGTATTTTAATTCAACCTCAGCAATGAGTAGGAAAGTAGAAAATAGCTTTAAAATCCATCCCTGAAACACAAACCCATTAGTGGAATATAGTTATGTCGTATGTAGTTATGCTGATATGCTCTTTCTGTACACTACCCACTACAGCCTGCTTTTCCACATACCAAACAGCTTTTCACCTCGGACACATCAAAGACAGTGATCAATACTTTTCACAGTCTAAGAATTCTTCCAGGCTAAGAGCAGATATTTCCCTGGTTAAACTAATTTGAACTGACATCACTGTAAATCAAATTAGGAAGAAAAGTTTCCAAAACTGAGTTACTTCAGAACAAGCTTAATTTGTACCAGCATGTGCCTGCTTGTGTGCACCTTGAATAGCTGGTATTGAAGTATTTATTCAATATCCACTGACATTCAGCAGTGATGAAAACAAAAATATCAAAATAATCAAAGAGCATTTAGAATTTTAAAATCTCCTGTTTATCTGGCAGCAGGTTTAGAGTCTAAGTTCAATAATATTTGATAAATATGAAAAATGCAATGGATAACTAAGTCTTGCAAAGCTGTAGAATGCCTTTAATTCCACTGCCAGCTGTGTTAACAGAATGAAGGTTTATCCTCTAGAAAACATTTCTCCATTATAAAACTCAGTAAGAAAAACAAGATTATAGATATAGTAAGCTAGTCATGACAAAATAAGGAAAAAACCCTCCGATTAGTTTAAATCCACCTCTGTAAGCCTACTGCCTTTCTGTTGCCAAGAGAAATCATTTGTCTTCTCTCCCTTTTTATTTTTTGGTAAAGGCAAAATCAGACATGTTGCTCATGTTGTGATCAAGCTGCATCTGGTCTGATCCCAGTAAAGAGCTTAGTCTCTTCCTCCAATCTACCTCTTGGCACACACTATCTCTCAGATACTACTGTCCAGACTCAGTAGATAGGTTCACATACACCCATCCCCACCCTACTTCTGTCAAAAACCATTCTATTTTCAAATTCTCTCAGGAAAAAATGCTGGTCTGATTACTTAGATCAGTTTTTGGAAGATCCTACAGAGCACCTTATGAGATCTGTCTAGAAAGGCACAGGAATACCCAGCAAGCAAGTGGCAGACAGCAGTAATTTTTTATCCCCCAATGACCTGCAGATGACATTATACATCCACTGTTGAGAAACTTCACAACATCTCCAATGGATTAATCTCCAAAAAAACCATAGTGAAGCCTTGTCATAAACACAAAGGAGAAACAGCTGGTATGAAGGTAAAACTATGCAAGTTCTCCTAAGAATTAGCACAAAACTATGCCTGAGAAACCATATGCAAGTCTTTGTCTCTTCTTGGGGAGACAAAGTAAATGGAGGTAGTAGACACCCACCTAGGAAAGTAAAACTGACCTCACTCTAAAAGCTCAAAACCAGGCATACTTTTCAGTAGATACTGAGATAACATATTTATCAACATTCTCTTGAATTTCCTCAGTTTTATACAATGCCAATGCATAAGCAGATGAGGTGCTGCTGTGTGTCACTTATGCTATGCTACACTTCACTTTTAGAATTGCCTGAGTGGTGTCACCCAGACACATTCACATCCTCACCCTGGCTTTGGTTTCCATGTAATTTCCTCTGACACCTACATCTAGCCAAAGTATTGTTAAGATTCTCCAAAAACTTGAAACAATTCTGAATGCAAACTCTATAGGAGAAAACATGTCACAAACACAGCTAAATAGAAAGTGACACAGACATAGAAAGGTAAAACTGTGGAGCAGATTCTTCAGTTCAGACACAGTACATATTTTAAATTAAAGAATGTAGGAATTTTAAGACTGTCTTCATTCTCATACTTAGCAAAAGGTTAAATTCTGCTTTATTTTACTTTTATATGCTATCAACATCTGTAAAATAAGAATTCAGTGTTCTGAAACCTTCTTTTATCATCTCCTAGCATACAAAAATCCTCCTGACAGAAGCAGATTGGTTGACAGAAAGCCTAGCCTGCACTGCAACTGCCTACATTATAATTAAAGTTCTAGGCTCTAGAACTTTAAAAAAAAAAAAAAACAACTTCAAACTTTAAACTGCTTAAAAAAAAACCATAACTTGCTAACTTTAAACTCCAGAACTTCTAATGTTCTATGTTCTTCTAAATGAACTATTAGTATCTCAGAAATTAACAAAGCAAATGTTCAAACCGCAAAATCACAGACCCAAAAAATCATTTAGGTTGGAAAAGATCTTTGAGATCAATGAGTCCAACCATTAACCTAATTGTACCTCCACTAAGCCATGTTCTAAACTCCATGCCTACATGACTTTTAAGCACAGCCAAGGATGATTTGTAAACTTTAAATCTTTATTAATCTCTTTCTACAATAGCTGTTCAGATATACCATTTGATGTGTAGGAAGGTGTGAGTATAGTTATACTTTGGAAGTATACCTCTGGAAGTATACCTATGCAAGTATCTAAGCAATATATGTCTGAGATAGTAGCACATCTCAAATCACCTACATTCAAAAATAATAGAACAGAGATAAAAATAAGAGAGATGAAAAGCCATTTTGGTAGAGATATATAACTTTTGTAAAGAAGCTTGCAGCTGCATTAGTGCCTCATCCACACTTGGTCTCATACCTGAACTTTTGCCTTGTCAAACTGGATCCAGACTGATTCTATACTCTCCAAAAGTATACTTTCCTTCTAACATGAAAAAAGTCGCTTTCTTCCCCTCTTCCTTTTTCATCTATGAATACACCTAAGAACCCCTCGTCCCTTCCTTCTGTCAGAATTCTGTACACAGTTGATAATTAGCAGTTATCAAATCTGTGGATGGAAGAAAGAGCTACCACAGAATTATCACAGAACTTCTTCCTTCATCTTAATTATTTATTAATTGTTTAGAAGAATACTGCTCTGCAAACCCTCTGGCTATAGGCAATGAATGCGCTCTGTGCTTATAGAGAGGAAACAGACTGCACTGACAAATTTAGAATCCCAATGTGTGCTTAAACATTTCCAAAGGAAGATTTTAATAAGCAGTCATTTTCAGGCCGAGTGAAGGAACCAAATTCAATAGTTTAAACCAAGCAGCAGCCTTGCTGTGAAAACAGCCTAGAGTTGACTGCTCTCTGTACTGACAGACTTCTTTATGAAGTACAAACATCCCTGTACTTTTATTCTTGAGTTCCTTCAGTACATGAACATCATAGAATGCCAAAAATTGTGTTTTCTGAGACCCACAGAATGCATATTCCAAAGATCAGTAATTTCCCCAGTTTTAACATTAACTGATACACACTGGAAGATAGGGAACTACTGCAGAAGAAAGGAATCAAAAGTATAAGAGCACATTAATAACCAGACTAGCTCTTTGTATTTATCAATGATGATCAAGAGTACAGAAAAAATCCCATGATTTAATTTATTAAATTCACTGATTTACTTTTCCTTCTACATTCACAGTAGATGTATGCAAGCTTCAATCAAAGATGCCACAAGAGCTATATTTAGGCTTACAAATTAGGTTGGCAGCCTCTGAATTTGCTTTCATTTTCCTTTTCAAAATATTCCACGTTATATCTTAACAGCTTTGATATTTATGGTATTTCAGCTTTATTTAATTATAACTGTAATGAAGTGGTCTTTGGCTTTTTGTTTTCAGATTCTGAACTTGATCATTTCCTTAGAATGGAAATTGTTTAGTCCTGTTGTTTCTGCCAATAATTTTCAGCCTTTTTATGCAGAGACTGAAGGAACCAACAGATATGAAAAACCAGCAATGTATTCATGTCCCATGTTTTTAAACCTATCTTAATTAGAACCTACTTAGGGACAGTGAACATTCATCTTGGTGATTACTCAGCTTCCCAGCTCATGATCACACAAGTCAGTTTTTCCCAAAACAAAATTGTATCAAAAAGACTCTGGTCTTGGTTATGGACTCAGGATCATGGACATAGGATGACACCCTTCTAACAGACCGCTGTCATCTTTTAAAAAAACAAAGACACAACCACAACCATCCTCCATGCTTTAACAGAGTTCACAGTTGTCGTATTCACATGTTGGAGTGCCATTTCAGCCACTTTGGCAAACAAATTGTAGGTTCTATTATTAATTGACTACAGATCAGCTAATTAATCTTTTAATAATTTCTTGAATAAGGTAAACAACCTGGGGTCCTGGAGTCTTTTTAATGGAACCTGTGAATCTCATCAGAACACATGCAATGGGTTATCATTACTCTACAGTTATCAATAGCTCTACAAATAAAAAAACCCAAAATGAAGGAAAACTCTTAAAATTCGCTTCCAAATACTATATTCATTTTTCTGTGCTGACTTGGCTCACATCAGAAATTATACGAGCAGCAGGACTAAGTAATCCTGCCCCTGAGCTGGGCACTAGTGAGGCCCCACCTGAGGTGTTCAGTTTTTGGTCACCTCAATACAGAAAGGACATTGAGGTGCTGGAGCAGATCCAAAGAAGGGCAACAAGGCTGGTGAAGGGTTTGGAAAACATACTCTATGAGGAGCAACTGAGGTTGCTGGGGCTGTTTCATCTGGGGAAAAAGAGACTGAGGGAAATTGCCCTCTACAAATATCTAAAAGGAGGTTGTTCCGAGAACAGAGTTGGTTTCTTCTCACTGATGACAGGATGAGGGGACATGGCCTCAAGCTGCAATGCAAGGTTTAGGCTGGGTATCAGAAAGAAGTTCTTTACAGTAAGGGTTGTTCAGCACTGGAACAGGCTCTCCAGGGAGGCCGTCGGGTCAACATCCATGAATGTGTTCAAGTCTTGTTTGGATGTGGTGCTCAGGCACATGGTTTAGCAGTGGGTTGTAAGGGATAGGGTAGTAGGGTTAGGTTGATGTTAGACAATGTGATCTTGAAAGTCTTTTCCAACCTGAGCAATTGTAATCAATTCTGATAGCCTAGACATTCAGTGTTCACACTTACCTGTTTGCAACTGTGAGTTTGGGGTGTGGCTTTCCCTAGTTCAATAAAATTAAGTGATCTAAAACAACCTGGAATTAAACAACAGGCATTTTCCAGAGAAATGGTGCTGTGCAGACACTTGGCTGTGAACCTATCAATATCTACTCACTGTACCCTGGGCTAGGATTTAATTAACTTGTTATCACCCCTGCACATTGCAGAACTGAACAAACGGGCAACAAAAACCATACAGGCCTCCTCTTGGTAAGAGTAACATTTCCAGACCCTGTCAGTCTCCAAGCCAAGTCTGTCATGCCCATGTGCAGAGAAAATGTCAGCAACAAACCAAACTTCAGCACTCGGAATACGTTAAAAAAATACATTTATGCAGCTGCGTAAACGATGATTTTGGCTGGTTTGAATTAGACAAACTGGAAATAGGAATCGTGACAGAGCTCTATCTTCCCCGTCTCTACAGACAGTCCCTGTGTTAGAGGCCAAGATGAGATGCAACAAGCCCTTTGACTGTAACTGTTCCATACACAGCAGTACTGCACTCCACCAACTATACTCAGGTTAGTTTACGTCACCAGAGAAACATGACTGCCTGACCCCTATATTCCTTCAGAGACATGCTTTTCCTTCTCCTTCTTCCCAGTTATAGAATGAACGAAGATTTAGACGTGCTCAGAGGAATAAATGTTAGCCCTTGCACAGGGTTAAAAAAAAAGGTTTGGTAGGATAGAAGCTTTAAGCATTTTTCAAATATTTTCAAAATATGCTGTATTAATATCATTTCACAACCTTTCAAATACTCTCTTAGGCAGAACTGGTAGTTTGTAACCTCTAATCCAAGACATTACTGAATTCTCAGGATTCTCAAGTCATAGAATCATAGAATCATTAGGGATTGGAAGGGACCTCAAAAGATCATCTTGTCCAATCCCCCTGCCACAGCAGGATCACCTACACCAAGTCCCACAGGAACACATCCAGGCAGGATTGTAACTTTGAAGACAAGCTGTCATTTCAGTTTAATTTCAAACTGGAAATCACATACAATATGTAGTGAACCAACAGCTTCTACAGAAAAACATGGAAGTTCCCATGTTTGACCAGTGGAATAATGAAATGAAACAGCTCTTTTCTTACCCTTATTGTACATATTGGTTGGTACTTGGACATCACTCAGGCTGATGTTCACTGGCAAGTTATTGAAGTGATCATTTGGCACTAGAATGAACTCCTTCCCCAGCTCCAGATAGTTTCCTTCTTCATCTCGTTCATTTATGAGCACAGCGTTGAAGTATTCATACTGCAACAGAAACCCACGTTCAATATTCCCATTCAGCATAAAAATATGACATTTTCACATTTTAACATATCTATTAATCTCTTCAGTGACATGCACATGGACCTCCATCTAGAACAGAATATTCTGAACACTTCTATCATCTCTGATTCCCTCTATATGCTTAGTACAGCTGTGTCACTGAAACCTGATTTATCAATACATCTCAAAAAAACCCCTATTTCCTCAGACCTGGAGGTGCCTTGATAATGTTTAAAGGCAGTCTACAAACACCCTGAACAAGTAATATATGCACTGTTTTTAATACAAAACTCTCTGAACTTAAATAATTCTCTGGATAACTATTAATGATGATATCTCAGTCTAGCTAACTTCCATCAGCTGAGGAACAGTTATCAGTGCTGAACTTAGGCCTGGCAAACCAAGTGTTGTATTTCACAGAAACACTAACTACAGCAGCTGTTGCTCACCCACTGAGTGACATTTCCTACGGAAAAATGTTTGCTTTATGGTAAATTTTACAAAAGCACGTTGCAGTAGCTTCTGTAAAATTCTGCACGCTTTCATACAGACATAGAAACTTAGTAGTGACTTATTTTGAACAATAAATTATTGTCTGCCTGTTAAAGATTTCTGGAGATTATTGCCCTATTTTGTACACAACTGCAACCAAATAAGCAAAAGCAATTTAGATAAAATGATTCATTTCTTTATGATCTAGCTTAACCACTAATTCTATCACGTTTTGAGGGCAACCAACAGTGAAGACTACTTTGTAACCTCTCAGATAACCTTAACCCTTGGCAATAGTTTGTTACATGTTTTTTAAATGAAAAGGTTCAAAGTTGAGTGTATTTGAAGAATACAATTAATTCAAACACGAGTCTCAGCCCCAGCTATCCACTGGAAAGTAAAACAATATAAATAATATTTAGACATAATTCTATATATCCACAGATCACAGATACATATACAACTTGTTCAAGGATGAATATACTATAGCATTTATGAAGCTGAGCCAGACCAGCAAGAACAAAACTGAAAAGGCTTTCTCAGTGTATTCTGCAACTCACTCTAGTAAGAGTCACTTAAAATCTCACAATCCATACGTATCCACTGAAAGGCTTGGTAACTGACTGACTATCTTAAACAGAGGCTTACTTGCAAAACAGTTTTCCACGCCCTGCTCTTTTAGTTTGTCAAAATGTCCAATATGGGGAAAAAAAACCCCACCATGTAATTGCAGTATTTTTTTTCCCCTCCAGTAACCACAGGTAAAGAAAAAAGTAGTGACATATTGAAACTACAGCTTTAGGCACTTTTAACTAAATAATTAATTTAAAAAGTCATTAGAATTGTCAATACCCCATAGAGAGTCTTCTCTGTACCAATCTCTGACAGACTGTCATTCTGTCATTCTCAAAGACTTGACTCTTCTTCATAGAAAACCAAAAGGATGAAGAAACAAAATCATTTTCAAGAAACACCAGTTCTCATTCTATCTGGGAGAAACATTCTCTGTCTCTGCTTGCTGTCCAGCTGTATCATGGCTCACTGACTGTGCTGCATGCCTTCTCCCCACACGTGACAACAGCTTTTTTGGTTTCTCACTTCTGCAAAAGCCATTGTTGGAAAATGTGAAAGCCCAATTCATATTTAGCACCTTAGCAAGAAACAGAGTATTATTTTCCTTTTCAACAGTAAGCCATGCCCTCGTGACTGTTGTAAATTGCAGTGTTACTACAATTCTGAGCAAGGAAGAAGTAAGCTCTGCAGTTTTTCCATGACATATTAGATAGTAGCCAAGTCTGGATGAAAGGCTGATAGTCCATCGCCTGGGAGGTCAGTGACAAATAAAAAATGTACCTCACTCTTCTTTCTTGCCCACCATCTTTCTCTTCACATTTTGCTGGACAGCTATGTTCCAGCAAGATTAGGATGATTGCTCCATCTTGTTTCGAAATGACTTGCTTTCCTGTCCCATGAGACATGTTTTCATCTTCATTTTTCTCTATTGAACATGACATCACCTCCACAACTGCTACAGCTACAGATTGTGTTGCTTTCACGAGGTTTCTTTGCTTTGTAAGTCTTACCAAGACTGTCAAAGAGAAATGACAGGGACTTTGGATTTTAGTTTTCTCAGTGAAGACCACCAATGAAAGCACTTGCAATGCTTCGCTCCAAATGTTAACGTAAAAGTTTTATTTCAATAGTACCCTTCAAGTGAAAGAGGTTTCTGTTCCAAAATATGCAGCAACACATTGTTCTGCTTTAACGGAACTTAAGTTGTGTATCATGGAATGATGGCTACAGCATTTCAGGCACAGACTTATTGATTTCAAGGATATAAATTTGTCTTGCCCATGGGTTTTATAATATTTCAGAACAATGTCAGAATACATAGAAAGTTACTTCCTTTTCCAAAGGAGAGAACTAGTAGACATCCTCCTTCATCTGGTTCTATAAGTGGCAAGAGTAGCCAAGTATTAAAATCTGTTTTAGTCTAAATAAATTAAACTGCTTGTTTCACAATTAACGGTATTTAGGACTGATTGTTTCTTTGGTTGATTTAATATTCACTGATTTATTGGTCTGAGTCTGTATTTTCTCTTTTCAACACAACACAACAACATGATTTATGAAGGGGTTTCTTAAAGCAAATTGTAGCATAAAACAGTTCTTAACATTATTATAGATAATTCATATTTTCCTGAGGTATTTCTGTTTTGATTTTGAGGGATTGGCTTTGTTGGAGTTTCTTTGCAAGTGAGAAGCCTACAAAGAATATTGCATTTAAGACATTCCTGCTAGTTAAAGGATTGAACATCAGGTAACACACACAGCTCAAAAGTACTGCTGAATCACAGAACATCAGGGATTGGAAGGGACCTCGAAAGATCATCTAGTCCAATCCCCCTGCCACAGCAGAATCACCTACACCAGGTGGCACGGGAACATATACAGGCAGGTTTTAAAGCATCTCCAGAGTGAACAAGACCAGCATTTAAGCAAAGCTGTTACACACAGGCAAAGCTGTCCTACAGTGGCTTCTTTTGGGCACTTTCCTTCTGAGGAAATTGACAGCTGGAAGGTGATAGAAGGAAAATTTAAAATAAAAATTGGAGGAAAAAAAATTTCAGTAAATCCATCTGGCCTTCTGACACTGCATTGAGATAACATCCAAGGGAAAGAAGATGAAGTCCTGTTTGCTGACAACACAAACACTCTGCCTACTAAGCTCTAAGAGAAAATGATTTCAATTTAATCTTGTCAATGGAGGTCAATCTTTGATGTAACATTAACTAGGTGAGTTCTGAGTGTGCACAATATAACACGCCAAAAAGTTCTTAGACTAATAAATAACAAAATAATTATGCAGGTTGTGAGCATCAGCAGGACATACTTAGGCAACGGGTGAGTTTAAACTAACCTTACGCTCAGGCTTGCATGGTAAACAATTAAACTAAACAAGCACGCATAGAAAAATCTCATTATTGCAATCTATTACTTGTACCTTAACATCTAAACATGAACTTCTGTACTTGTGTGCATTTAAATTTCCTCAAGTAAAAACAGTGGGGTTTTTTGTTTGTACATTCCTTAACATGTTTCTTAATGTTTGATCAACCGTTTTGAAAGATCGTGTTTTATTGTGATGAAGACTTAGAGCAAAGCAATAAAAGCTGGGGACAAACAGGAATCTCAGCTTTCATGCGATATTAATACTTCAGCCACGTGAAGAAAGTCTTGCCAGTACAAGCCAGTATAAGTTGATGAGTTTCACTCAAGGCAATAAGCACTGTATCACTCTGCCTTGGCAAGGAGCTGACCACATTTGAGGTATCTGAAAGAATCATATTGCTAAACCCTCAGAACCCTGGGCTGCTCTACATACTGGTATAACCATAGTATAGAAACTTGCAGAGCTGTTGGGAGATTGAGCACAAAGTAGTTTTCACATGTTCATTCAGGTTGGCTAACAAAGGCAAACTGTGCTTTAAACTACCTTGAGGTAGCTTCACCACAGTACAAAGGTCTAAGTTGTGTGATCGCTTTGGATGGCTACCATGGACATATGTTAATGATAAGACAGGGCTAGCAGTCTCTGGAAAACACTAAATCTATGAAAGTTTATGGTGTTTCCACTGAACTTCAAAGCACGAGAGCAGCAGAAAGGAAAGAATAGCAAACTACAGAAAACTTTGGAAATACAGGGAAAGCAAAACCTCACATTAAACAGAAATTAACAAGAATCTCATTATCTGTGACAGCTTTAGCAAAGTAGCTGTTATTACTTAGTAGGTGAAAGAAAACAACCACCCACTGACAAATAGGACACGTCTTGGAAAGGACATAAATGTTCATGATATGTAAAAACCAAAATGTTAACATTTATCCACTCAGGGAGGCTTTTCTGCTACAAAACACACTGGTAATTGTCTCCGCTCTGGTATTTATGCCTCAGTGAAGAGGCACACATCTGAATGCCTTTCTCTTTCTAAGGTCTCTTCTGACAGTTGTCCACTAAGGAGAATTCGTGTTTCAAAGCATACGATGAAAGCTCTTGTAATTCACAGTATCACAGTATCACAGTATTATCAAGGTTGGAAGAGACCTCATAGATCATCAAGTCCNTGCCCTCATCCAGATCATCTATGAAGATGTTAAAGAGGATGGGGTCCAGCACTGATCCCTGAGGGACACCACTAGTGACCGGCCGCCAGCTGGATGTGGCACCATTCACCACCACTCTCTGGGCTCGGCCCTCCAGCCAGTTCCTAACCCAGCACAGAGTGTTGCCGTCCAAGCCGTGGGCTGACAGCTTAGCCAGCAGTTTGCTGTGGGGGACAGTGTCAAAGGCCTTGCTGAAGTCCAGATAGACCACATCCACAGGCCTCCCCACATCCACCAAGCGGGTCACCTGATCATAGAAGGAGAGCAGGTTGGAGAGGCAGGATCTGCCCTTCCTGAACCCATGTTGGCTGGACCTGAGCCCTTGGCCATCCCTCAGGTGTGCAGTTACTGCCCCCAAGTTACTGCTCTGCATGGGATTGTTGTGGCCAAAGTGCAGCACCCGGCACTGGGACTTATTGAATGCCATCCCGTTGGACTCTGGCCAGAACTTAGTGTGATGTTTGGCAAGTAAGTATTAAAGGTCATAAAAACAAATGGCCTTGTTCAGCGTAAACTGCTCTGAATTTTAAAGAACTTTTAATTTTTCAGAAAAATGACATATTTCATTGCAAGATATAATCTTTGTAACTTGTGACTATTCTCTGAAAGTTCTTACTTGCTCTTCTGTAGGAAATTTCAATGCCTTTTTTTCTCCTTTTATTCCTACACTTATTCAACAACAAAGCTGAGAAAACACTTGGGATTTGAAATGATGTGATCAGTCCCTCTCTAATTATGGAAGCAGTACAGAAATATTACTTTCACCCTTGCAAACACAACTGATCTATTTTCTACACAATCAGAGCAACACGACCTTTCCTCAGGCTATCCATTCCCTCCCAATATGATTATTCTATTAAAATGGTTTTAAAATGGGACAAATAAATGATATTCCATGATAATATAAAAATAAATTACACCAGCATGTAAATAGGTAACACCCCAAATTCTCAGATGTCCTGTAAGGACTACCTAATTCATTCAGAGTGACACACAGTAAGCAGACATGAGAATGTTTTTCAATGTGCTTGTATCAAGCTTGACACTACCTCCATGGTACAGCAGTGGTGATCCTCCCATTTCAGACCAGGAAAACAGGGATCCAACATTACATGGTAAACCTTGACTAGATTCATTTTCTTTTCAGGGCATTTATTTTGCTATTATTTTTAAATTACAAGCAGTACCCTACTGATGTGGATATGGCCAAAATGCAGAAGCAAAACACTTACAGCAACCCTGACAGGCCGTCAGGCTGCCTGGGGTGTCGACTATAAAAACTCCATGTACCCTTCTCTTTGTCAGGCAGTCAAGATGCACAGACACAGACCAGAGAAGTCTTTCAGCTACTTCTCAAAGTCTAAAGATAGAAATAACAATGCATTTTGATACGTACAGAAATAGCACCTTGATTTTTAAAAACCTGCTTTCTTTTTTTCTTAGGCACCTATTTAAAAAAAAAAGGTGGGGTGAGAATTCTCTTTCAGCAACTGGAAAAAGAGGGAAAAATCAGAATGTGTGATTTCTAAAGGATTAACTACTGAATTGTACTGGCCATGGTCTTGGGGTAAGAGCAAGTTAGGCACAGCTGAAACTTGAACAGTATTGCAAAACCACTTGTCACGTTTAACAGGTGCAGGAGGTACAATTTAAAGTTTGTTGTATTTGCCTGCACAGTCTGAAAAGAAGTTGTGCCTCAAGCCAACAGCCAATAGATTTCTTTCCTCTGAAATCCCCTGCATGAAATAGTCCCCAAATCAGTTTTGTGGAGCTGGCCTTTTTAAACAAATTGTGTTATTTGTGCATCATTATAGATGCAATAAACCTGTGGCACCTTGCCTCATCTTTAACACCATTTCCATTGCTAGCTAGAATTGCAACACGCATTCATTTCTATTTTAATCCCTGTAGATCACATCAAGCTAGTGAACAGATCAGACCAACAACATCTACACAATAATTAACAGAAAATAACAAAATTAGACTTGCTACAAAATCACTGCAGCAGTGTTTTCCATCTTGCCACAATGAATGTTGCTCCACAAAGATCATAAGACACACTTCTCCCTACAATTTAAGGTGTCCTGTAGAAATAGAAAAGCAAACTGTTCCACAGACAGA
Source organism: Rhinopomastus cyanomelas (assembly GCA_013400115.1). Classification (NCBI taxonomy): domain Eukaryota; kingdom Metazoa; phylum Chordata; class Aves; order Bucerotiformes; family Rhinopomastidae; genus Rhinopomastus; species Rhinopomastus cyanomelas. The sequence continues at coordinate 364,000 of VXBP01004956.1, read as the reverse complement.
TAAGCTGAAAAGTTTTAAAGTGAAATCAGCGTAGTTCCACGCATGTTCAACTCATCTGACACATTCAGGTTGATGACAACCTCAAGGCTGCTCCTAATTATAAGTGGAGAAATAGCTAACTCCTTTGTACAATCATCTGCCCTAAATGCCTCGTTCCTACTTCTAACCAGGAAGAAAAAATACTACTTAAGTGCTGCATCTTCTCTGACTCCCATGAGAAGCAACTTTAGCCCAGATTCTTCACAGAGTAAGGCACGCAGATAATGCTGCTCTGTCCTCAGCAAGACTTGTACCATCTCCCCAAAAATATGTTTGGGGATAGAAAACACCTTATCTATAGTGTTTCTCTGTGTTATGGGTTAATAACGATCCCTAATGAAACAGAAAATAATATGCAGCTTACATCCAGCAGTCAGTAACATTTGAATACTGTGACCCTGAATGATGAATTAAACATATGCTTTATCAGAAACATTTCCTACCAATGGGGGATAATCAAAATAATTAAATACTGAACAACTGGAACAGAAAAAAATTTCATAGTTTTCACTGCAATCCAAATTTTGGTTACTTCCAACCACCCATCATACACACAGGAGATTAAATCAATACTGCTGGCTACCCAAAGGTAAGCAAAAGGACACACGCAGCATTACGGAATTTATCTGTGAATAAAGTGAGAGACGAGATGTTGAGCAACTGAACGCATGCAAATCCTCTTCAGATGATTAATGACTCTCTCAAGCAATACAGAAACTTGGTTAGCTAAGCCCACAGTTGAAATAACAACACCATGATGATTAGTTAATTTAATAAAAGAAATACATCTCCAGATTCAGGGAGAGGAAGAGCTGAGAGAGACAACAGCATACAATTTATTCGTAATACAAAGTGCTTAGAAAAAAGAAATCTCACAAAGAGAAGAACTGCTCATGAGAATAATTATTCTACATGGTGAGAGAAAGGAGTGTGGTGGGGAGGAAACCCCCTAAACTTAAGGGGATGTTTGCAGCATATAGTTAGGTGTTAATATATTGGTGCATGCTAACTTTGATATTATGCTAGAGAGAGCTCTTCAAACCTGTAGGTTGTATGAAGAACAACATACATTCTGATGGAATTATCAGTGAAAGACAAGTATTCTTCAGAGCTGTGCTTTCCATTGATTGTATGAATAAAGTGTTTAAAAATACACATGGAAAATACAGCATACAGTAAGCCTTTTCTTGACTTGATTCAACAAGCATAACTCCTAGATACAGAAACTCAGAATCCACTTAAACCAGCTGAGGCATATTGCACCAGATACTCATTTGTATTTGGCCTTGGAGCCAGGCTGAGGAGCCAGAGAGGGTGCAAAGGTGGCCAGGTTAATATCCGTGTGGCTAAATTGAACAACTGTGCTCTGTTCAATTCCTGAACTTGTGCAAATAAGAAATAAAGCCCAAGAGTTAAAATTATGAAATATTAAAATGGTCTCTTCATATTGTGAACTTTTTACTATCGTTCCCATTCAAGAAGGGCGGGCTCATAACAATAACAGCAGCAATAAAGGAACACGTTCTATAAACCGTACTGGTCAGCACATCACAAAACTATCTAGAGTCTGTATGATTATTTCTGCACCATATTAAAGTCTCAGCTATATATGAACAATGTGCTAAGCAAACTTGCTGAGATTCAGGCTGTGTTGTGACTGTACTTGTACACCCAGCTTCTGTTCAGTCAAACTACAGCATAGTGTGAGACTCTGTGAAAACAACTGTAGAAACTATTTCAGAAACGTCTTTGGTGTCTCAGCTGTAAACTTGCTAGGCACTTTTATCTTTTTGAATTGAAACACTTCGAGAAAAGATGATCAGGCAAATCAAGTCAAGCTAAGACATAAAACGAGTTTGAAACGCATTTGGGATGATGGAATAACTGATAGTTTTATGACCTAACCTAACCCACATTCCGGCTTCCTTCTCATTGTTATTTACAAGCAGAAGTGCAGGAAAAAGGGGTGGGAGAGTTAATATCCTCTAAAGAATGTAAGAAACATTACTAGGAGGAGTCTTTTATGAACCCTCTGCTGAGAGCTGTGGAAGTCACCAGCAGGCAATGGCAGTCCAGACTGGGTACACTGTGTCTCTATGCATTTCCCTCTGCTCAGCAGGAAAGATCACACAAGTGGAGGTCTCCCAGACATCTAAACAAATTAAGAAACATTGTGCTGCTCTCTTTAGTTACTCTCTCTAAACATCCTAATTTTCTATTCCACTGCTCCCTTCCTGTCACTGGTGAAAAATAAATTGAAAACAAGAAGACACGAAAGAGTGTGCAGTATCATTCAGTCACAAATGAGTCTAAAATGCTCATCTAGTAAAAACACAAAGAGCCCTTCATTCCTACCAGATGTTTATCTAAGATTCTGCTTCTTTTGTTACCAGAACATCATATGAAGAACAACTTTTTTAAGGAGGCACATACTGAGTTTTCATTTGTTACCATCATCTTAATGGAAAACATGATTTACAGATATATAAATTGCCCCGCATATTGTCTATATTTAAGGAGAAGAGCTAAATCATAGAATGGCTTAGGTCAGAAGGAACCTATGAGATCGTCTACTCCAACCTCCCTGCCACAGGCATAGGCCATAAGCAGGGACACCCTCAACTACAGAATCATAGAATATGATGTAAATGTAAAAAAGGTTTGTACAAGTAGTTAATTCTATTTTGCAGAAAACCCCTATGTGAGCGCTTATTGTAGAAACAAAGGTTAGTGCAAATACAATGTACTCCCCTAACAGAAAAGATTTATCAGTTTTGAACATATTGGCTCTGAGCTTATGGCCACAGCCAGAACAATACTCATCAAAATATAATCATACTTAATGTTTCTAATGGTTCTTTTAATGAATAATTACTATGTGGAGCTGCTGGAGGGAGTCCAGCACAGGGCAATGATGATGAAGGAAGTGAAGCACCTCCCTTATGGGGAGAGGCTGAAGGAGCTGTGTCTCTTTACCTTGGAAGAGAGGAGACTGAGGGGTGATCTTATTAATATCTATAAAATATTTGAAGGGTGGGTGCCAGGAGGATTGAGCCAGGCTCTTCTCAGTGTCATCTAGTGATAGGAGGAGGGGCAATGGTTGTAAGCTGGAACATAGGAGGTTCCACATCAATGTGAGAAGGAACTTCTTCCCAGTGAGGGTGACAGAGCCCTGGAACAGGCTGCCCAGGGGGGTTGTGGAGTCTCCTTCTCTGGAGATGTTCAAGACCTGCCTGGATGTGTTCCTGTGTGACTTGGTCTAGGTGATCCTGCTGTGTCATGGGGATTGGACTAGATGGTCTTTTGAGGTCCCCTCCAATCCCTCATGATTCTATGATATTTAATGTATCTTGCTTTATTTCAAGTCTGTGGCAAGAATGACGTGGCGCCAATAGCCTTCCCTGAAAAAACATAGCTCATAAGTCATCTAATCACTGAAACTCAATGTTGATCCAAACAAAAGTCTTAACCAAGAGGAAAAACTATTTGAAATAATTAAAAACTTGCTAGGTTGACCCAGAAGTTATTAATTCAGGCTTCCTGGACATAAGTTTACTACCCAAATAACATATTCTCTGTAGATTCCAAGGGAGAAATTACACCAGGTGTTGCTACGCTAGCCTTCAACTGCCACAGAAAGGTCCTCCCACATAAAGAAGGTGTCATGAAAGCATGAAAGAACTTCATTAAGCAAACAGCTTGCCATTAGCTATTTCATTGAAATTTTATTTAGGTTGACTAGACCACACAGGAATCTGGACAACAGTAGCAACATGTCATGAAGAAACCCTGAAATGTAATACACAGTCATTTACTGATCTGTACTTTAAACAGACATAGAGACCTAAACCAGACTTACAAACTTCAGTGACAGAAAACGATTTTCAAAAGACAGAAGGGCCTATGCCAATGAATACTACTCAAAATGCCTACTGAAACACCCATTAAAACAGAACTATGGCCTGGATCATTGCTCAGCAGACGTTTAGGTACTTAGAGTGCACATATGAGCTTAGGTTTACCTGAGCTTTATGCTGACAGTGAAAATGTGCAGTTTGTTTATAGTAAAGCTGATTTGGAGTAATGAAATAGCGTCCCTGAAATCTCCAATTCTCATTCTGAATATTACTGCATTTAGGAAGAATTCTACAACAGGTGGTCTTAGTATTAATACACAATCATTTCCTAACCAGAACAATGGCTCTACCTATATATGTCCAGTACTTCAACTGCTTGATAAATGTTTTGCATATTTGTTGTCATCCTAAGTTCAGTTAGACAGTGACAAACCCTAAATACTTCAAGGAAATGAGATGTATTCCATTTTTAAAAAGCTTCTCATCTCTGTTACAGCTGTGCAAAGACTTTGAACTTGATGTGAATGGTGCTTGTTGCAGCTGAAAACAACAGCCACCCCCTTATCTTGAAAAGCATCCATGACTAAGGGACTCATCTGATACCATACCACTTTTAAGTGAAGAATTAAGAGGGTTTCCAACCCCACATTTTAAAACCCACTCCCCAAATCCTCCGTAGGAGTGCAACTGAGAAGGTGAAATTATGCTGACTCTGAGAGCTTCTTTGCAGGAGTTCTTAGCAGCTCACAGTCAGTCATACAGTCAACAGCAGCCAGTGAGCAAATCACCTTCCCGACCTTCACTAAGCACATTTAGAAAGAGATCAGTAGTGCTCACAGTTCCAGACCTGCACATTCCAGATATTTTCCTGTGCTCCCACCAAAAAGTATTAACACACAGCTCTGACATCTTCCAGACAAAATTCAAGTGTTAGATTGAGTTTTCACAGCTGAACTTCACTGTAATTACTTAAGGCTGGGGCTTTATCACGCAAATATTAACAAATAGGAAAAGAGAAAACAGCCCTCAAAACACATCCAGTTCTCTACAGTTCTCTGTGGAAAGCAACATTTGTCGTGATTAGCTCCAATATCTGTGTTTCTCAGTCCTTCAGAATATTTCCACCAGCAGTATTTGTACATCCCATCCTACTGTACTACTGTCCAATGTCACAGCAGACCTGCTCAACAATTGTAAGATCTTACCAGATTTAGAGCTCCACTCTTTGTTTACCTCATTCTGTTAATTCTTTCTCTCTTTCTACTCTACCAAGATCTAGCTCACATGGAACACGTGAAACTGAAGCAGCATCCATCCATCACTAGGCTGCTAGAAATTAAAACCCAAGCAAATCAGACAAAATAAGAATCCTCTTACTTTACACCAGCATCACTGCAGCCTCACGATTTGATGCTCTGCTTGTAACTACAAATCAGTCTGTTCATGAAGTTCAAGCAAAAATTGCAAAATTCCATATGTTGTTTTGGAAATTCAAAGTTTTGTGCCTCACTTCAAGATGACAGCAATTACTTTTACTGCAAATTAGAGAGGTTGAGCATATTCACATACTTCCACAATGAAACCTTACTGAAAATTATTGTGAAAAAAGGCAAAACAACCCCACCCCAAATCAGCACTTTGAATCTCTCATAGGACACACGAAGCTTGATTCCCCGTATATAAAAAGATAATTGTCACAATCTCATGCAGGACTGAAACTGCCTGACAAAAAATGCTCCATAGCATCACTAGCCCTCCAAAGGATTACTGCTACTTCCACATGAATAGATTCTCGATCACTGAGCAGTACTCAGGATTCCCTACCCAAGCACTTAACAGCAAACAGACACCAGTCCTGTTCACAACTGTCATTTCTGAATGAAGCACCTGCACCTCATAATCCTGCAGATTCCACTTCCTAACAGGTTTCCTTTGGATGAAGTCCTCACATCATAGGTTGCATAATGCTACCTAATTCCAGGCAAGAACATCACTGGCAAGAGCAATAATTTAGCTCTTCCTCAGATTTACCTGCTGAAATGATGTCACGACTGCGGTCAGGCCATTCTGTTTTTAGCAGCAACCAAATAATTACCTGCCTGCATCTCAAAGCCTGTAAAAATCTCTTCATTAGATCTAATGTTGACAAGCAAGCTAATCAGGGCCACATGAGTGGAATGATCACAGAATCACAGAACATTAGGGATTGGAAGGGACCTCCAAAGATCATCTAGTCCAATCCCCCTGACATAGCAGGGCCACCTAGGCCAAGTTGCACAGGAACATATCCAGGCAGGTCTTAAATGTCTCCAGAGAAGGAGACTCCACAACACTCCTGGACAGCCACTTCCAGTTCTCTGTCACTCTCACCGTGAAGAAGTTCCTTCTGATATTTATGTGGAACTTCCTATGTTCCAGCTTACACCCATTACCCCAGTCCTATCATTAGATGACACTGAGAAGAGCCTGGCTCCATCCTCCTGGCACCTACCCTTCACATATCTCTAGATATTAATGAGGTCACCCCTCAGTCTCCTCTTTTCCAAGCTAAAGAGACCCAGCTCCCTCAGCTTTTCCTCATAAAGGAGTTGTTCTACTCCATCATCTTCATGGCTCTGCGCTGGACTCTCTCCAGCAGTTCTGTCCCCCCCTCTTGAACTGAGGGGCCCAGAACTGGATACAAGATTCCAGATGCAGTCTCTCTAGGGCAGAGTAGAGGGGGGAGAAGAACCTCTCTTGATCTGCTAACCACCTCCCCTTCTGATCCACCCCAGGATGCCGTCGGCCTTCTTGGCCACAAGGGCACATTGCTGGCTCATGGTCATCCTGCTGTCCACCAGGATCCCCAGGTCCCTTTCTCCTATACTGCTCTCCAACAGCTCAGTCCCCAATCTATGCTGGTTCCTGGGGTTGTTCTTGCCCAGATACAAGACTCTACACTTGCGTTTGTTGTAGTTCATTATATTTTTTTCTTGCCCGGCTCTCCAGCCTGTCCAGGTCTCACTGAATGGCAGCACAGTCTGATGGAGTGTCAGACACTTCTCCCAGCTTTATGTCATCAGCAAACCAGCTGACATTACACCCTAATCCCTCATCCAAGTCATGAACGAATAGATTGTATAGTACTGGTCCCAGTACCAACCCTTTCAAGACTCCACTAAAAACAGGCCTCCAACTGGACCCTGTCCCACTGACCACTACTCTCCGGCTTCTATCCTGCTGCCAGTGATATGCAACAAGACAGCTTCCTAATATGATGTTCATATCTATGAATCTCTCTCTCTCATGCAGATGCAGGCCAGAAGACATCCTAGAAGAGAAAAAAAAAACCCCTGACTTTGAACATTTTCTAACAAACCAATAGCTTAAGCATCACCATGAGTCACAGAGGTTGACTAGCTGGTGACAATCATGTGTTGAAATTGTAAACGTCAGACGGCTGTGATTCACTTACATCAAGCGTCTGTGTTTCATTTATTTATATTAAGATTCCACATTTCTGAGACGTGGTTTCACCCAACTGCTTCCCGAGGACTGTAAATCACCATCAAAGTACGGAACAGTAAATCTACAGAACGTAACTGGATTTGAATATGACGCACAGCGAACGACTGCAGCAGCACACATACAGATCCGTTGTTAAAGCTGCTCCAGCCTCAGAAACAGCTTCACATTCTTCCACAGTTTATTTAGGAATTTAGAACGTTGCAAGTATATAATTAGTATTAAACATGATTAATTCACGCTGTGGGAAAATACCAAAAAGAGCTCCGAAACAGAGCTCTGCAGTGCTCCTTTCCCCCCTCTCTTTTCTCTTCAGTTCACAGTATGGTTCTGGAACTGGCTGTCTCATGGCTTCTTTGTACCTATCTTCCTTCATTTTCTTTTTCTGTTAGACAGGTCTTATTTGCCTACATTTGTATGATAAGAACAAACAATCACCTCTCCTTTGAAAGGGAACAAACACAGTTTTAGGCAAACAAACGCAGACTTCATCTGCATGGTTGAGAAGAATGAATGTTGATTTCAGCTCTGGTTCACCCTAAAGTTTGTTCTAAGCTGTGTGTCAGGGTTGGACCTAAAAATCTTCATAGAATCATTAAGGTTGGAAGAGAACTCCAAGATCATCACATCCAACAATCAACCCAATGCCACCATGCCCTCTGAAGCATGTTTCCTAGTGCCCGATCTACACAATTTTTGAACAACTCCAAGGACAACAGCTCCACCACCTCCCTGGGCAGTCTCTTCCAGTACTTGACCGCTCTTTCAGTGAAGCAATTTTTTTAATCTAAACCTCCCCTGGCACAACCTCATACAACTGACCTTGGCCCATCAATCCAGCCTGCCCAAGTCCCTCTGCAGGACTTTCCTACCCTCAAGGACTGCACCCACCCAGTTTGATGTTATCTGCAAACTTGCTGAGGGTGCAGTCAATCCTCTCATACAGATCATTGATAAAGATGTTAAACAAGACTGGCCCCAATACTGAGCCCTGAGGAACAGCTTGTGACTGGCTGTCAACTCGATTTCACTCCTTCCACCACAACTCTCTGTGCTCAGACATGCAGCCAGTTCTTTACCCAGGCAAGAATCCACGTATCTAAGCCATGAGCCAGCAGCTTCTAGGAGAAGGCTGTGGGAGACTGTGTCAAAAGCCTTACTGATGTCCAGGGTAAAAAGCATCCACAACCTTCCCTGCATCCAGTACATCCAGTCGTCTGGTCATAGAAGGAGATCAGGTTGGTCAAGCAGGACCTGCCCTTCATAAACCCCTGTTGGTTGGCCCTGATCTCCTGGCTCTCCTGCACTTGCTGTGTGTGTGAGCTCAGGATGAACAGCTCCCCAGTCTTCCCTGGTTCTAAGGTCAGGCTGACATACCTGTAATTACCCAGATTATCCTTCCTGCCCTTCTTGTGGATGGGTGTCACATTATCCAGTCATTCAAGACCTCCCCTGTTAGCCAGGAACATTGATAAATGATGGAGAGTGGCTTGGATAGCTTCTCTGCCAGCCACCTCAGCACTCTTGGATGGATCCCATCTGGCCCCATTGACTTGTGAGTGTCCAGGTGGCACAGCAGGGCAGTAACTGCTTCCTCTTGGACTGTGGGAAGTGTATCCAGCTCTCCATCCCTGCCTTCAAGCCCAGGAGTCTGAATACCCTGAGGATAACAGGACTGGTCATCAAAGACTGAGGCAAAAGAGGCATTAAGTAATCTCACCTTGTCCTCATCCTTCTTGATGTTCCCTTCCATATCCAACAAAGGGTAGAGATTCTCCCTGACTCTTTTTGCCGGAATGTATTTGTAGAAATATTTCTTCTTGTCCTTCACTCCAGTGTCCAGACTGAGTTCTAACTGGACTTTAGCCTGATCTCCTCTCTGCATGCCCCAGTTGGATCCCTGCACTCTTCTTGAGTTGCCTGCCCTTTCTTCCAAAGACCATAATCCTTGTTTTCCTGAGGCCCAGCAGGAGCTCCCTGTTCAGCCAGGCCTGTCTTCTCCCCCAACAGTTCATCCTTTGGCACATGAGCCTCTAAGAGCACTTCTTTGAAGAATGCCCAGCCTTGCTAGAGCCCTTTGTCCTTCAGGAATGTGTCCCAAGGGACTCTTTCAACCAATGTCCTAAACAAGCCAAACCCTGCCCTCTGGAAGTAAACTTCAAAGTTTTGGTAATGCTGAAAACATGAAATGCAAACTTTTTCAGAGTTTGTACAGAACAATAAGTTGGTCCTCGGATTACTGCAGTGGGGCTCAAATGTGCTTGAAGAGCTCTGTGAACCTTAGGCAAAATCTCATGGAAATGTAGCTTTTAATGACAGCTGAAGCCTACACTTGGCGTGGTTCCATGAGTTTTAACAAAAGGTTTACAAAGCTTTGGCAAGCAGAAGCATTCAGGGGTGTTCACTTACCTGCAATAAGCAAGAGCAAAGCGTTCCTGGTTACACTCAGGTTTTGAACTGGAGTGTTTGTCACCGTTCTAAAACTACACCAGAGCAAGACGGCAGAGACTAAAGGGTTTAAAGTGATAAAGTACAGGAAAACAAATGATGAGTTTGGTCCCACTCTGCCCAAAATTGCACGTGTGTCCTGAAAAGGTAAGTGAAAAAAATGAGTGCCTAGAGAAACACTTGTGTTGTTGTTTCATTCCCAAATCTTGCGCTGGGCTTTGAATTTGGTGCAGCTTCTGCTATGTTTGAGGGCAACTGCGCGGCTCAACACAGCCCGGGGGAGCAACTCTCTTAATTTCCCGTAATTCAGAAACTAAGGAAGTCTCTGGAAGATGTTTGACCTTTCCTACGCAGGTAGTCAGCATCAGCGCAAGCTGATTAGCATTATTAAGCGAAGAGCCTAGAAATCAGAGGGTCTCATACTGCGCAGACCTGCTTTCAGGGCAGCTAACAGCCACCGTGCTTGGCCCTTGCTACAAAGGTCACATTAGCAAGGGAGCTCATTCCCAGGCTTGAAGTTTCCTGACATGAGGAACAGGTCCGTGGTTGAAAGTGGGGAAACATCACTCAGATAAGATCCCTCTTGAGTTTTAGTGACAACAGAATACATAAAGGGTTTAGGAACCAGAGCAGGCAAACTGTTTTAGAGCAGTAAGAGGCTGCTGCAAGCAGAGCAGCAGCGCTTAGTCTCAGCTGGCTAAGGAGCCAAGGCTTCAGCCGTCCCTGCCGTGCTGTCCACAGGCACAGCTGGTGCTGCTTCACCCCTCCTCAGCAGAGCAGCACCATTCCACATGTGCTGCACTCATGGTCTGGCAGCTGGGAGAGGCAAGGAAAGACACAGCAGGGAGAAGGGGCTCAGCTGGGGGATGGATGTGAGCTGCTTGCTGCTAGAGCTGGATGCCATTCTGATGGGTGCGCTGTGATGGGAGAGGGTGTGTGGACATTGCCCAGGACCTGCTGCTCCTTCTGCAGATGGTGGCTCTTGAGCAAAACTGGCATCTGCAAACCCTTGACATTCAGCTCTTCCTGCTAAAGGCACAGAATATAATTACTCTCAAAAAAGGGAACTGGCAGCCATGGCCCCTTGAGGAGAAGCAAACAAAATGCTTCCTCACATTTGTGTGAGCCAACAAGCTTTGTAAGAGGATTTGTTCTCTCCAGGTACACCAGACAAAGACACACTCTAGACAAGACTGTTCTCTCTGCTACCATTTAAATATTCACAGGAAAGGGAAGTAGTGAAGGGCTTATTGGGAAGAGATAACAAAGATATTACCGTAGGGAAGAAGAGATCTACAAAGTGACCTTTAACAAATAACTGCTATGGCCCCGTGTGAATTGCAGACTAATTTAACCACATCCCCTTAACTTGCCCTCCAACAACTGCACGGTCAAGACACTGTATACAAACAGAGAGGTCAGCACTCGCTAAAGACCACAAGAAGCTTCCTCACTGCAGTACTGCAGGCAGCCTGTAGTTACAAGATCTGAGAGCTGAGTCATGGTCTACACCCTTCCCTGCATGTGAAAGATATTAAGTGTTCATCACAGAAACTTAAACAAATTAAATCATTCCATTGCAAATGACAAAAGGGGAACTTTCAAGTTGCGCAGTTATTATTCAGAGACATGGAAGCAATAAAGTTAAGATTCCACATGCATCCCTAGCTTTGGGCTGCATGTAGTGTAGCTGTTAATACCATAAACCACTAATAGGTTTGGGCTTTTTAGCTTAAAATAACATAATAATAGTTATTATTTGCACAGAGTCTATGAATTCTTCAGAAAGACAGCTCCACTGGCACATTGTGCAGGATTCAATAAGGTTTTTTTCTTGTATCTACACATTTTGATGTTCAAATTACATGAGCCCTCCATGGAGCTCCACTGATGAGCCAACCCTCTGAAGAACCTAACCAGGGTGCAGAGGGCTTTTTCAATGGATATGTTTTTCTATCAATTCACAGCACTCCATATTCCCCAGAAATTACACAGATAAATCTAAGTCTACTTTAATTGAACGTGCAGGAGGTCGTTACGTGCCTGTAGCTTTGAATCATTATCAGTCTTGCCTTTCACAGGCTGTTGCAGGTTACTCACAAAATATGTACCATGTATTTTTCAAACAAGTGACTTCCATTGACTCTCGCTGACATACAAGTAGTTTACGCTATGGAGAAGCTAGCTCACATGCTGGGTTTCCAAAGCCCGCATACTGGGATGAGACAAGACTGGCATCTAGTGGCCACCACTGTTATGGTACTTTTCCCAGAGAACAGCCGCGACGTGTTCCAGACTTGCTTTCCCACAGTACTCACTGCCATCAGCTGGGCTGTAGTGGAGTATCTGGCTAGTACCATGGTAGTAAAACTTGGGAAAAAAAATTGGCATGTAAAGTTATAAGTAAGGCGGTACTGCTCTGTTTATCCACACTTTGGTGGTGACTTAGCTCAGAAGAAGGTGGGTGCTAGTTTTGTTTAAACTGGCGAGAATGACTCGCACAGTCCGTAAGAAGCGTTCAGCGTAGCTATAGGACGAGCAAACGCTGATCTGTTTCTTACATGTGTTCGTGTTCAGTTGCCGCTGACTCCAGCTACAAAGTGCATGAACGCAGCATTTTCCGGCATCAAATACGCGGCTGGTGACATCGTTCAGAATGTATTTAATATGCTTTAATGGGTTGCATATTGTTATTGTGGAAATACTGGAGAGATCCCCAGGTGGGAATTTCGGGAATTCTTCACGAGACGAGACAGTGCATACGCAGGAACGGAGTTCTCTGAGAGTCGTTCCGGTCCCCTGGGGCAAGATCACTGTGTTTGCCGAGGAAAGGGTACAGTGTTACGGTATGAGGGAGACTTGATGAGTTCTTCATGCAGGCACCATTTTAATTATGTATTATTAATCGTCTTGCAGTTGGAAAAATCTAACATTATCTATGTGTTACTAATTAGAAACTCATGTTTCTAAATTAAATAAATGTGTAGAGGCTTCTTTTGCAGTATGAAGCTCAGCTAAGACACACAGCACCAGCACACATTTTCCCTCATAGTTTAAAAATTATTCCTCCCGAATAGCAAATTAAGGGAAAACTGAATGGTGTCCTGTATTTTAAAATGTTCTTTTTAAAAAATATTATTTATATTCTTATTTATGATGAGAATGGCAACGGAAGCACACGTTACAAACGCTGCTATTGCTATCAGAACAGCATGCACGGAAGATCTGAACTGCAACCAGTGTCACTTACAAAGCCCTTAAACTAACCTCTAAATATAACTGAATTAAACCCTTAACCTAACCTCTAAATATAACAGAATTAAAAAGTTGAATATTAATGCAGTTATAAATGACATAAATGTTAATCTTTTAAATTACACAATGTAATAAAACCCAAAGTCTGTGTGTGGTGGAACTCACTCACACAAAGTCAAAAATCATCCCTTTGGAAATATGTAATTTTCAGTCTTCAGATTTTAAACTGAAATTTAAAGCTAAAAGTTTCGTTTTAAAACTGAAATATAGATTATTATATCAATATATATTATACCAAACAATATTCACCAAGCTCAGACGGTAGCTTGGGTTTGGGGTTTTTTTTCCTAAGCACACACTGGCTTAACTATGCCTGAGAGTGTGAAAACAAATGAGGTTAGTTGGCACAACCTGACAACAAAAGTGTACAGTGGAACAGTAAACTTTAAGTACAGTCCTGTTCTCAGCAAAGAAAGTTTAAAATACCCCTGTCTGACTCTATGACTTGGTCTAGGTGATCCTGCTGTGGCAGGGGGATTGGACTAGATGATCTTTCAAAGTCCCTTCCAATCCCTAATGATTCCATACATTATCTGACCGTATTACCTATAGCTAGAGTTTTGTACTAGCTATTAAAATTCCCATCCCTGTCCTGTAAGTATTTAGAAAACAGTAGACATGGATTTTTTTGAAACACCCATGAGACTCAAAGTTTAAAGCAGCTTTTAAAAATAAATCCCCATGTAACCCAGCTGTAAATGCTAGATCACTTATCAGAACTTCCCTGTAACCTCTGGCTTAGGACAGGTCGGACAGGTCACACGTCCAAGAGTTAAAGTACAGCTAAGTGGCAATGGAATTGCACTACTTATTTGTGTAAGTAAAGAGCAGTCAGGAGTCTTGAGTCACAGAACCAGACCGGGATGTGCTAGCTGCCATTACAAACACACACACGATCACACGCGTGCACGCCAAAGAATCCCTGCTGCAGTGCTTTCCATCAAAACACAAGTGAAGAGGTCCATACTGATAGGAAGGGGGCATCATCACGAAGATGAGCAATGTTTTCAAGATCATCAACCACCTTACTCACCATCAAACACTCAAGGGGGTGGGGACAGGAAGGAGGAGCAGAGGGTCATTTGTTGAAAAAAGGATTGTTAAACAATTTTAAAAGAAAAAACATGTAATTGAAATGAAACATTAGAAAAGTATAAACAGTCAGCTCCTGTCTGTAATCACACGTTAAACTCAGAAACAATAACTGTACCAATGTCCAGCAGTGTTGTCTCTTGCCAGCTCAAATAAACTGAAGGAATCATAGAATCATTAGGGATTGGAAGGGACCTCACAAGATCATCCAGTCCAATCCCCCTGCCGCAGCAGGATCCCCTAGACCAAGTCACACAGTCAGTCAGGGTTAGAAGGGACCACAGGATCATCCAATTCCAACTCCACCACCATGGGCAGGGACACCCCACCCTAGATAAGGCTGGCCAAAGCCTCATCCAGCCTGGCCTTAAACACTTCCAAGTATGGGGCCTCCACCACCTCCCTGGGCAACCCATTCCAGGCTCTCACCACTCTCACGGTGAAGAACTTCCTCCTCACATCCAGTCTAAATCTACCCATCTCCAGCTTTGCTCCATTCCCCCTAGTCCTGTCACTACTTGACATCCTAAAAGGCCCCTTCTCATCTCTTTTGTAGGCCCCCTTCACATACTGGAAGGCCACAATAAGGTCACCTCAGAACGTCCTCTTCTCCAGACTGAACAGCCTCAACTGTCTCAGTCTGGCCTCACAGGAGAGATGCTCCAGCCCTCTGATCATCCTCGTGACCCTCCTCTGCACTTGCTCCAGCACGTCCACAAAAAGGAACGGACCATCTGCAGAGAGCCGTACGGGACCTGCCCTGAATGTGCAAGTGGCTGCATTTGTTGAAGAGGTGGAGACACGTTTTTAGTTAATCCAAGTCAGTTGAACTGGTAGAATGTTATTAACTCAATTGTCTATCAATACACATTGTTGTAGCTCAGCAGCTACAGTTCAGCACGGAGGGTAACAATAATGGAGAACAGAACTTGTCATTATGTGTCATTAAAGCGTAATCAATTACAGCAATCTGTTGGTGCTCGCTGTCAGAGGATCAATCGCCAGAAGACACAATCCACTTGTATGTGCAGATGACAAACAGAAATTACTTTTAAAACAAGGTGATTGTGTTGAAAACATTTTTAAAGATAAACTTTAACAGATTTCCTGAACTTATTATATTTATGCAGCTCTCAAAATAGAGACAACTGCTGGCTTTCTATTCCAAGAGTGGAATATGAAAATTCCCATTAAATCTGGGCCCAGAGCATGCATTTTCCAGCCAGTATCCAAGACTTCATTTGCTGTGCTCATCACTGGACCTTTGCGTACATACACAATGATGTCACTGTTTTTGGCACTAAAAAGTCCAACTTAAAAACCACAGGTTTTGCGCCATCCTCCTGGAGTTCACTTACACACAGGCTGAGGTGCAGCGCTCAGATTCAGAAGTTGGCATCACAGCTTATCTGGAAATGAGCACAGAGGTGCTTGTGCAGAGAAGCTAGAGCTCAAGGAGCTCAGCAACCACGGTAAATGCTCACGCAAGCATCAGACACCTCCTCAGCTGTGCACGGGAGAATTCCACATTGCAGAAGGTCTTTACACTTTTCTGCTGCTGAACTGCAAGGGGAAAGGCAAGTGAAACAGCTCTGCATCCTGTAAATGCTCTCCATGTGTCCCTGGCTAGATTTACACTAGTAACACCAAGATCACTCATACCATGGGCATGAGTCCTGCAGGGCAGGTAAGAGAAAACTGGAAACTCCAATCCCAATTCCCAGTTTTCTCTTTCCACACCTGAAGAAAAAACAGGTAGATGAGGTGTTGAGACAGGCTGAAGGAATATGGGTGGGATATATTGTGTTCAGTTTTGGGCACCTCAATACAAGTAGGACATTGAGATGCTGCAGGAGATTCAAAGAAGAGCTACAAAGCTGGTAACGCTCCTGGGGGGAAGGTGTGAAGAGAAGAGGCTAAGAGAACTGGGGTTGTTTAGTCTGGAGAAACAGAGGTTGAGGGGAGACCTTACTGCTCTTTATAGCTACGTGAAAGGAGGCTATACAGGTGGGGACTGGTCTTTTCTTCCAAGGCACTGGTGATAGAAGAGGAGGAAATGGCCTCAAGTTGTGCCAGGGGACATTAGGAAAAATTTCTTCACTTAAAGAGCGGTCAGGTATTGGAACAGGCTGCCCAGAGAGTTAAAAAAGAAAGAGATCCCCATTGTATTTACCTATAGGGATAGCTGTGGATGCTAACGGGGCTGCTCTGCTATGGAGTAGATAACTAAACTTCAAATAAAAATGACAAATGGTTTGGGACACAAGTATTTTCATGGTGCATAATACAGATTCTTCTTTTCTGAATTCTAATTAATCTTGAAAGACATATCCCCTTTTATGGGCTGTGAGAGATCCCAATGAATATAGATCTGATAAAACTGCAGAGAACTGCGATTTGAGAGATGGAATGCAGTAGAGAAGGGAAGCAGGCATGGAAATGGAGTAGTTGTTCATAACACCACCATCTTACATCTCACCTCCTTACTATGCCTTTTCATATCACTGACGTTTTACAGGTGGTTAAAACTTGGAAACGTGGGTCTTGCTAGGAGAACAATAAGCACTTGACCTCTAGAGAACTGCTTCAATAGCCACTTACCCTGTAAGGGAGTTGCAGTACAAATGGGGACAATTTTCAGAAGGCAACACAGAATTTACCCCTTCGCCAAGAGGCATGTACTTGGCTTTGATCAGCCCTACCTCCATCACTAATAACCCAATCTAACACAGCAGTACTTCATGGGATTATTCATTTCCTAAATGTTTGCTGGAAACACGTGGATGCTCTGCTGCTTCACCTCCGGAGATCTCTGTCCGAGACCATTTGACCTCATTGCAATTCCGTATAGCCTTTCCAAAAATAACAAGCCCAACATAAGCTCCCACAAGCCTTACAAACCGTACCAGATTGCCTCACTTTGCTGCCAACCAGTTGGCCCTTGTCAGTCTTACACCCAAAACTTCCACTGTCCCTTCAAACACGGACCTAAAACTCAACTCCCTTGCTGCAAAATTCTGGTTTGCCTATGGAGCAGAAAGCTTTTGAGCTGACTTTTCCAGCAGGAGCTTCACACAGGCACAGAATACTGATTACCTCTTTCATTAATGTCTTTGGTAGATATATTTTAGCTATTTCTCTGAACACATGGTCCTCACTGGGAAAAGCTAACTGGATGCAGGATAAGATTTTAAATCCTTTTCTTACATCTAAATTTAACAGTACAGAAGCTCTAGTTATGCAGCTGTTAGTTTCAATCTGAAATACAAAATACACGTGTGTAACACCAAATCAAATCACTGTTATTATCATGTTGCCTTTTTTTTAATGGCCCTCAAAAAACTACATTTCATTTTGGCCTCTAATTTTTCAAGGAAGATACCATCACCTTTCCCATAGGCAAGTACATGCTCTATTTTTTATTTCATCTGTTTATCTGCAGCACTCAGTTGCAATGTGTGCACATCACACAAAATACACAAGGCTGAAATAGTAAGAAAATTATTAAAATATGCTATTAAGAAAATGATTAAAGCAGATTAAACTATACATTCATATAAATATGCACAATTATTTCACGCTATCCTTTATGGTCAACACTGTACTACTATGTAGACGTGTAGGACTGTACACTTACAAGTCTGAAGATTCTATACATCACAGAATTATCATTCAATTTTCATATCAAAAAGACCTGAAAGCCATTAGTTGCGGTGCTTGCGATTGACCTGTCCATGGTGTTTTCTGCTGTTACGTATAAAATACCACTCGAAATAAGGAAATAATAATTGCTTTTGTTCTGTCTCTTTTTAAAAAAAAAAAATATCCAAGTTTAAAAGTCACCAGTGATTGTTACACATGCAGGAGGTTTCAACTAACCATTAAACAAATATGCAAGTGTATTTTTATGATAAAAAACCCCACAGCTCACTGAATTCAGACAAATCCTGTGCATTATGAATCGACCAACCACACGATTGATGAAATGATGCATGAAAATAGAGGCAGAGGCAAAATAACCTACTTGAACCCATGAAATTTTCAGACAATAATCATTACCAGCTTTAATTAACTTCAACACAAAAGTGGGGGCTCCTTCTGTTTCAAGTTAATGAAGCTTAGCACACAGACACTACAATTAGAGACAAAGCATAGGTCTAAAGCAAGTTGTATCTTTGGATTGAAATAATGAGCTTGGCATTTTAATTTTGAAGTCAGTAGTTAAGGGAGATTCGGAAGAAAAGAAACAATATGTGCAATTGAAACGTTACTGTATGAATGGAGCTGATTTTCACTCCATATCTCTCTTCAAAGTTAAAGCCAAGGATCTACTTTTTCCTACAATAAGCAGAACATACAATACCCTGGAAATATTCCCACTGTGATCGCCTAAGATTTACTCACTTTCATACTACATAAGTCAGACATGCGACCTCATCCAAAGCCATGAGGTGCTCAGTGACTTAATCATGCCTTTCTCATATATACGCATTAAACCTTTACCTATAACGCTCATTTCCACTTAAAATTACTGCTCTGTAGTACTGCTGCTCCACACAAGAATTTATAAACCCTGATTACTTCCACCCTGCCTATTCCTAGATACTGGATTGGAAGAGTAGGTGACCTTTAACTTAACCGCATCACCAAACACCTCCAAAAAATAAAAACCCAACCAAAACCCAAACCAGCACAAAACCACAAAAGACGGTCTGCCGTTTATTTCTTCCATTTATCCTTTATTAAACCTAAAGATAATAGGAAAAAGGTGGAAAAAAAGCAGAGGATGTCTGGGCTGCGGTATCAGATCGCACGGCTTATTACTGGCTATCTGCCTAGTAATCATAAATCCACGGGGTAATATTCTAAAATATTTTGCTTTTCAGGGAGGTGCGAGCCAAAAAGAAAAACACGTTTAATTTTCTATGAAGAGAAGAAAACAGCAAGCGCAGCACAAACGGGCACCAGGATGTATAAATATCCCTGATTGCAAACCCTTCCGTATAAAGCAAACAGGAAGAGTTTGAAGCTAACAGCGTGCACGTCATGCGAAAGGTATCTCTGTCCCAAAAGATAGATATCACGTCGACTATGAATGAACTGCTCCAATAAATTGTATTATTCCTCAGAGGGAATAGGAGAGCAACGTTATAAACAGAGACTTTAGAGCGGTGTCAAAAAGCCCTGAGTTCTGCGAGCGTGAAGGCAGGATAGTTTTTTCACGGTGGAAAGCTCAGTACCACCGACCAATGAGCCTTATAAATAAAAAACATTCACTCCAGCAGCGCCTGCGCCTCTAAGCACCTCATCTTTGCAACGCATCAGAAACCTAATGCAGACACAAAACACACACAGGTACACGCAGAATTAAGTGGATTCTTTAAAATACACTTTCCAGACATTTCCGAAAGCAGGTGACTCCGGCCAAGCGCGCCTTCCAAACACGCAGCTGTGACAGCACACAGCTCTGTCCGTCTGTGATGTAGAAGCCTTAACTAATCAGAAAACCCCAGTCTCTGAACACCACCTCCTCCCTGTGCTGTCTGATGCGTACTCAGAACGCGTCGATAAAGGACAGCTAAGCCAAAGCAGCAGCTCTCAACATGAGTCTCACCGGGATCAAAATCCGCAGAACTACCACTTGCCTTTGGCATCACTGGAACCAAGGAGAGTCGTTTTGTCAAGACATTCACTGAGATCTTGACAGGACTAAAGGAGCACACAACGAAAATCTGACTCTCAGTGTGAAACTGCTCGGAGCTGGGCGTAAGGCTGCTGCTAGCCAGGGAAAAGGCGCAGAGCTCAGTGTTTCAGTCATTGAAGACCTGATATTTTCTGCAGCAGAAAACCAAAAGCTAGTTAGAATACATTTTAGGAAGGTGACAAACTTCTTATTTCAGAGAAAGAGGGGCACTAATTTCTAGGCTACACGTCTCCAAACTCAGATTAACCAACCAGTCTCTCTGAAGTGATTTATGATCTCAAACTCCGGATGGCTATAACCAATACACCAAATACTAAGCATTGGCAACTCTTAACTTCACATCGCAGTCGTTCCTCCTTTTCTCCAGATTTTTAGCTGTTTTAATCAGAATTGGCCATTAATAGTCCCATAAACATCTGCTGGACAAGTGTTTTTAACCACATCATCTCTGTCTGCTCTAACAGAGTTTGTCTGAGGTTGATGGCATTTTCAAGGAGTGTTTGTTTTTTGATAACATTGTGACGTTTCTCCCCATCTCCTATGCAGTGCTCTTCACTCCTCATGCACACTTGTTTGGTCCAACTTCTCTGGAAACCCATTTTAAATTGTATTTCAATGTAACCTACACTTCCACTCTCTTAAGGGTTCCTTAGTCTTATGATGAAGCTGATGTCGGGCAGCATCTTACTACTTACATAATTGCCGCATCTAACACAGAAGAGGCTGGAAGAAGGAGGGCGCTGCCTTCTTTTATAGTAGCTGCAAATGGTTTCTCCATTTTAGCTGCACTGTAAGCAAAGGTAATGGTTTTAAAGAGACTTGCAGAAAGATTACAGTCAGTGCTCTTTAAATGCAGAGATTTTAACACTTAACAGCTTTGCCTTCACACAGTGTTTACTTTTCTCCTTTTCCAGGCTCCTTTCATAAGCTCCAGTCTTCTGACACCTAACCTTTTACCACATTGTTTCTGCTTTTCTCTGCAACCCCTAGAGTCTCCCTTTCACAAAGCTCAGGTTTCCCTTGCTCCATTTAACTCGCTCTGCCTACTCGTGACATTGCTGTCCACACCAGTAGACCTGGCATCCAGGAGATGCTCATCTTCCCAAAACACTGTCTGCTTTGAAATGCAGAGAAAGTCACAGAACCCTTGATTCCAATTAAGCCGTGCCTGGATCACACGCTAGCTCGACTGTGTGGAAGGGCAATTACATGGGCAGGAGCTATTCTCATTTGACATCTTTTGAAGGATTGATAGGCATTTCGAAAGAGGAAATTTGTGAAGCCTCGAGTGAAGTTCTTGCAAGCTCACTCTCACTAGCATCTTAAGTGTTGTTATTGATTATCTGCTAAAAATTCCTTTCATGATGTCTATTTTTTGCTACTTGAAAATGAGCCTCTCTTAATTTTACTAGTACTTCTGGTACATCATTTCCCCTTTATTACATACAACGGCAGCTTCTTCCTCTATCCGTTCTACTGGAACCAGTTCAAGAATTGTCTTGCAAAAGCAATAAAACAAAGAAGTCTGTCTTGCAAACACCAGGTTTAACCACTGTTTTAATGATACCTTCTGCTCTGCCTAAAACACCAACCTATGAATTCGTATGAATATGCAAGATTCTCTGCTTTTATTTCATTTAAACATCTTTAACTTCTTCTGCTTACAAAGAACAAGGAAAAAAAGCAGCCTGGAAATACTTAATGGCTTGAGCATGGGAAAGAAAAATAAAATCTGTGTTCTATATTACACATATGTAAATACTTTCTGCTCCACCTTGTTATTGCTGTCAGACCTGGCCTGTGATTCTGCTTAGCTTTGGAAAATACATTACTGCAGAATTGTGCCAGAGAGGAAAGGACTTACAAGACTTACACTGTAGTTCAAATCCGTCCTCCGGATCAAGTAGAACAGAATATCAGACTAGGGTCTAAGATCTGAAACAACTGCCTCATCCATCAGGCTATTCTGAACCGAGTGTCTCAAAAACTCTTCTGCTGCAGTTGTTTCACATCATATAAATAACTGAAGATTCACCAGAGAAGCAACTGGAACTGGCTTCTCGAGTCCTAACTGAAAGTCCCATCTATCTGATTATAGGTTGTTTTGATGTGGAGGTTTCTCTTGCTCAAGAAAAGCTTTGATGTATTCAAAATGTTTAATCCCAGAACCTGAAATTTCGAAAACTCTCATGGAATGAGAAAGCCATTTCCTTCTCATTCCTGGTAGCAAGAAAATGTAATAAGGGAAAAAGTAAAGAAAACTCTCAAGAAGACAAAATGATCTTCTCAGTCACAGAGGTCTTTGTCAGCCCTAGCTTTCAGATTTCTGTAAATATTTACACCAGACATGACCAGGCAAAACACACTGTGCCCGGATTTGATGGGCAGAACTGAACTGACAGTGTGTTCTTCAGTACATGCTTCACACACTACCTAAACAGGAAGAAAAGTGTTATGATGGCTCCATTATAGAAGGCAAAACGGCACCTAAATGCCAACCCATTGTTTAGAGCAGAGAAATTACAAATTTGTTTAAAAATCATCTCCTGCATCTCTGCTTCTGAGAAAGTCAGTTTAAATGTATTTCTGTGCTTAGCTATCGCCCTTTGTCAGCTAAAGTCATGAACGAGCCTTCAATTAAAATTGTTCAAGTAACCTACGTTTTACTTGTTTGTGCTAAGAGAACTCCAAACTCCTTACAAAGATACATGTGTGGAGGTGGGAAACATGACAAAAACTATCTACTGACGATAATTGTCTTAAAATGCCAGGAATTTCCCTCAATCCTCAAAAAAATTCTACGACACTCTAAAATGAAGAAGCTAATAAAGAAGCTCATCTTCGGCATTTGAAGATTAACTAAAATACCACTAGCCACTTTTTGTCATCATAAAGGCTTGGTTCACTTTTCCGACTGCCTTAGCACAGAGGCAGAAAGCACAAAATCTGGAGATGACATTAACTCCAAAGGTGTAGGGGCCTTTCTTTCTCGGCGTGCTCCTTTTCTGCTACCCAACCTCTGCTAGGCATGCAGAGCAAGAATGACGTGAAAGTCTACTTCTCCAAGTTCTCGTACTTGTGCATCAGTTCTAGAGAATTCTCAGCCTGTAATATCTGAACTCACTGACGCCTCATTAGCTCCACAGTCATCGAGGTTTTCCTCTTCCCAGCCTCAGCAAATAAATAGGAAGAGCAGACAAGCTAAAGTGCTCTCCACTGAATCAGCTTATCCTCGGAGCTAGAAATCTGGAAATCAATTTGTTGCAGCATCGATATTAGAGCAGTTGAGAAGTCCTTCATTCGAGCTCTCGAAAATCAATAGGCATAATACTGAACTAAGAACTGCAGGGCTGAAGCATTTATTTTATTTCAGAAAATATAGAAATATTTTCCAAAAACACATAGCAAAGCGCACACTCTGAAATCAAACAGAAACTAACAGATGCTTTGATGATTTAAAAGTGTCGAGTTGTGCCTTGTAGTCTGCTAACTCAGTAGATGCTCACGTTTCTATTCATTTTTTCCTTCCTCTCACCCCTTCAACTGCAGCCTAATCCCTAAGAGTTTGGGCTTTTGCTGTTGGTTTTTAATGGCATTTGGAATCCTATGATTACTGTCTGTCTTTGGTCTCCCTTTTCTTCTTTCTGATCAGTACCGAAAACATAAAACTGAAAAGAGAAACCTTGGTTATGACAAGAAGTTTGCAGGTCCTGACAATGTTTCTACATCACAGCAGCATCCAAATTGTGCCTTCAGTTGGATGAACACAAAGAACCTGTCATAGCATCACAAGTGTTAGAAGATCACAAAGATGAACCCCATGAGGGCAGGTCCTGTGTGAGGCACCACAAGGAAGAGCTCCAGAGGCAGATTTTATAACTGAATGAACTGTAGTGTGTCATGGGTTTACAGCTACTTCTGCAAGAGCTGCACAGGGCCAGGAAGAGTTAACAGTTTAGACAGGCACCAGTTAAGGAAGCCTTCCTCCTGCCACATTACAGGCTACAGGTACCCTGTCTCTATCCCATCCAAGCAGAGCTGAGAGCACTCTGGTCTGCAAAGCAATCGAAAGAAAGTGTAAAAAAGGAATTTAGGCTGTCAGGCCTCATGTGAAGTTCCCAGGATAAGAATTTAGAAAGATTTGTTTCTGATATAGAAAAGAAACACCATGAACAAATAACCCATGAAGGACATAAAACTTCAGATGCTCCACGACTATTCTGAATGTACTTTTCAAAAAGGTATTTCAATTCCTGGTTAGGAGTGCTTCAAGCCCATTACACTTCACTTTCCATCGTGGATGCTCTGCACCCTGCAAGAGCTGACTTCAGTCTTGTGGACAGCCAGACAAATTTTGATACCAACAGACTGTGAATCTAGTTCTAGTTACCTTCACAATTAGCAAGACAGAAATAACCTTCTGTTCTCACACTTATTGAAATACCAACATGAAAGTAGTGCTTATGTTAGAACAGATTCATAAAATTACGTAGAATAGCCATTCTCAAGTATATTTTGTCCTTAATTTTCCACTAATATTAAAGCAATTAGCAATTACTGAATTAATTTTTCATTAAATACTTAAGTATTTATCCATTGTAGTAAGTTTTTGCATTATGCCATCATACTATATAAATATTTAGGTCACTTTTTTCAAAAGCAGCAACAACTGAAGTTATACTTCTGTGTCTACATTTAAGCACTATGTCTAGCAGCTGAACTTCAAAATTATTAGAAATCAGGCAGCTCCTATTGAGAGGCAATAACAAACTAATAATATTAACAGATGCAGAATTAGACCCAGAAGCAGTGAAGCTTATAAACTGCAGGAATTCTGGTTCCCCAGCCTTCTTTTGCTGTTTGTGCTTTCTCCCAAACCTTTGAAGTCCCACCCCTTGCACATTTTAAAAAATTCATGACAATTATATCATTGCATCATTCACCTGTATAAAACACTGAAAAATCCCTAACCATCTATTCATAAGATTTTTTTCTATAGTGCACATATCATCCTTACTCTTTGACAAGGTATTTTCAAGGACATTAAATGCAATTAGGAGCTAACAGCCAGCAAAATCTGGCAGACCAGTACTAACTCTGGCAGCGTTTTGAAAATCTCTTCCTTAAGACTCAGCCATATGCTATAGATCTTAAAAAAAATGAATAATGGAAAGCAGCCTCACATCATTATTCCTTTTTATCCCACTAAATTAACTTTAAGAGTATTCTTAAAAGAAAATAATCCTTTCCAAAAAACTATTTGATTAATCTTCTTCTAGGTTTCTGATCTAAAAGTTAAATAAGGTCAACATTCTTATTCCATAGGAACTTGAACCTCTCCTATCCCATATAGGAACCATAAAACTCAACAAAGAAAATGTCTAGTAAAATCCAGGTGAAATCAAGTATGCACTCATTTTGACTCTATTAATAAGAAATAACCTTGCCTTTTAATTATCACATCACACACAGAGAAAACTCAGCTGGAATGTAAGGTGAATAAACTAATGAACTTAATTGTCACAGAGACTATAAAATAAGTACCTTGTGAATGTGAATGGTTTCATTACGTATACAGCAAATGATCCAGCAGTCATAATGACAATTTATATGGCTTCCTCCTGTCATTTGAGGCAAAAAGTATGAAAACTGGGTAGGAACCAAGAATTATAAATCTTTATGAATCCTAAAATTTATATACTTTTAAAACATTTGTAAGAAGCAAAGTGCAAATGGCTTCTATTGCTCCATGTGGAACTCCAGCATCCATTCCTCTGCTGAGCATTCACCTCTGGAGGTTATTGAACAGCAGAAACGATGCAGCACTATGGTATGGATCTCACCCTCGTCATGTTCAGATGGTCACAATACTCTGTTTCTACCCTACGAGCTCAGATGCAGTCACAAAAACTGCAGCACTGTAGCAGGCAACTGCAGATGAAGTCTGCTTTGCCACCTTGCTAGGAACTGCAAGGGAAAAGCAGCTGGTGTATTTTTACACAGCAAAATCTGGCCGACTTCTAGTGGCTTGAGGAAATGTGATGGGAGGAGAAAGCTTCTCAAGACTATAAGGCTGCATATGAAACAAAGTCTTAGGCAAATGACAGCTGCTGTGAAGTTTTCAACTTCAGAGAGTCTTCCAGGGGGTCTGAACACAAACTACCACAGTGTCTCTGAAGCATAACGAGGCAGTTCGCGTCTTAGGAAACAAGTGTCCAAGCACAAAGGAAATGATCGGGAGGCCAAATTATAGTTAACAATGAAGATTAGAACTATTTGAAATTTCTTTTTAATAGATGGCCTCTTAACAGGAGTTGCTACAGTCTTTTTTCCACTACTATTTTTCTTTGGCAAACAAGTGAAGAATATTAAAGATAGTGGTGGAATCACTTCAAAACTTCTTGCTGTGACTACAAAGTATACCTACCTACCAAGTATTGGTACTTGGACCTATATTGTTTTTCTCATTGTGTTAAAACCACTAAATAAAGAGGAATTAATTTTTAAAATAGGCAAGTAAAGAGACAGAGTCTCCTATAAAGCAAGAGGAGTAATTCTTAAAGCCTGTGAAATACTGTAACAAGGTAACATGCTGAAGCAATATAAATGGTAATTTACCTTATATGCCCAAACACATTATTAGGGAGGATTACATACAGTAATTCCACATAAAACAACTTGAAAATAGGAACAGAACACACACCAGGTGAGAAAACCCACGGTTGGGTTAAAGATTCAAACGCAAGTAACATTTACAAAGTCATTTACTTTAACTTGCGAAAGCTTCAGCTCTTTGTTCGCATCCCTAACGGAAAGAAAAAGCATCTCCTGAAGCCCAGATACTGCAGGTTAGAGCTCCAAATCACCGGTTCTGTTTGGCCGGTGCTCAAACGGGCAGTGTGTAACACTGATGAGTTAAACATCCCATCACCCGTGTTGATTTATTTCTTTCCATTCACTGGGACTTTTCTTTATGTTTACTCCTACCAGGATTTTGTTTGTGGTGCCAATATATTCGGTCCAGGGATAGGCAGTTGTGTGCCGCGGCCATTGCACAGCATTAGAGCATACTGATTAGAATACCTATCAAATAACTAAGGACAAAACTAACAGCAGTCACAATAGAAATGCCCAGAAGGGACCAGGGCTAGACTACCCAAGCAAAGTACTTGCAGCGTTGCTGAAGAGAACACCCACAGTCTGAAAGAGGAACTCTTCCAGTTTGCTTTAAATTGGTGGGTTTTCACAGCCAGTAAAAATAATACTATCATTTTATTTCCACCTTTTATCTTTTTTATATACTAACACAATATTACCTATACTGTCCTTAAAGCACAGAAGGTGATGTTGGACCAATAAAAAGCACAAAAGGACTTTTTGTAATGTGTTTTCTGAATTTCAAGCACTTCTGAGCACAAAGAGCACAGCCCAGTGCTGCATCACTGACCACCAATTCCAAGCATTTAATCCTGTCTTCCACAGATCGGCCGTCACAATAGAAATGCCAAAGAACTCCTCTTTGATAGCAGAGTTATACACGCAGTGTACTACTTCAGCCTTCTGTCCCCCTCCTCTTGGGTGTAGGCTATCATTCTGGCCATTATTTTATATTGAGCAGATGGTATTATGAGATTTTTGATAAAGAACAACAATCACCCAGCAAGGGTTGCAAAGGGGTCGCTGAAACCAAGATTAACAATTGATTAGCTTTAATGGACCGTGACCGTAATAAACAACAGAGCTCTACACAAAGATTTGATTGCCCTGTTAATGCTGCTGACACAAATGGCTTTTAACTGGCTTCCTGAAAGTGTTAGTGTCTTCAAAGCCTCGGCAAATGAGGGACTTCGACAGAATGAGGAACATTCCTGCAGTGAAGAAGTACTTACTACAGACGTCTAAGCAACCTTCTACAAAAGTGTGTTTCTGATTTATTCAGGCAATAGTTCCCATTACTCCAAGGCTCAAAGCTCAAAAAAATAAAAGGCAGCACAACTCAAGGCTGGAACTTAACAGAACTCAAGAGCTTAGAAACACTTGGATATGGAAGAGAGCATTCATTAAATGCAACACGGATACGGCATCACTTGCGGTGTGCTCGCCTTACGCCTACTGACAGACCTCAGTACCACAGCCTTCTACGCGCCACCATTTCTTATCAGAACAGAAGAGTCCACTTTTCTCTTTCCACACTGAAATCAGTAATTTCCATAAATAAATATTTAGTGATGACTGGAAGTAAGCATGGTAAAGTTTGGAAACAGAACCTAAAGATCAGTGCGTTGTTCAGACAGGCTTGTGGGAAAAAGTCTAAGGAAGAAGTCTCCATTTCCCCTAATGCTTAATTGCGCTTAAGTTCGAAATTTAAATGGCTACATGGCAAATGTTCACAGAAGGTTTTAAAATTAAATCCATGTAGATACAAAAATAAGCAAACCTCCACTTACTAGGGCATTCAAAAAACCCAAGGACACAGGAGTTTCTTACAGGTTGATTTCTAAATTAAGCCGTTTTAAAAATTGTAATTGTTGAAGCAAAGGTTATTCTTTCACGTATTTTTAACCGTGAGCTGCTCCAGTCCTTGTCCCTTCCATGTTATTCATGAGAGACAACACTTTGAGACAATAATGGTCTGCCTCTAAGGGTTTCTAGGCAAGAGAAAAAATGCTCTAGACACAGATCCAAATGCAAACCATTTGCACAAATCAAGGTCATACTAATCCCATCCCTGAGGGTCCCACCCCATCTGCAAATTCAACTCTGTAGAACAATTCCTTGCCAGCACACTGCAACGATGAAGCATGCTGCTAATTACGGTGTTTAGAAATCTTGACCTAAGCAGGCACGCAGGGAATTTAAACGAAATCTCTGAAAGATTAAAATCCACCTGCTTGCTCTCCCAACACACAGACACGAAATGCATAACCTGTCAGAACACTGAGGCGGCCTTCATTAACCCCATCTTTGTAATCAGCGTCCTTCCATTACTCACACGCTTGGCTTTCTGCAGCAGTTCTTCAAGCAAGCTATTGTGTAACCTGCTACAGGACACTCTGATGATAAATACTTCACGCAATCACTATCAATTACCTGTAAGTCAGCATCAAACTCATGTTTCAGGTAAGCATCTTCTGCAGCCTCAACAAGGCGCTGAAAGAGAGAAAAAAAAGAAGGGGTATTTTTAAAATATCAGATGACAAGTTTACATCTAAGTGTTCCTTCCAGCATCACACCAGAGATTGTCTGAGAATTGTGTAGCTGACTGTCACCACATACTGCTATGGTGATTCACTAAAAAGTAATACATGATCCAGATTAAAAAAAAACAATAGTAATGTTTTTTATAGCCTCCAAATCCATGACTGATGGAACAAAATCTCAAAACAGCTCAACTACTATGAAATAAAGAAAAAACACTCAAAAGGTCATTTTTCCACTAGTGCTCTGCACCTTGCAGCTCCCATTCTGGTACCAATGTTTGAATGAGCACAAAATAAAGCTGCTTTCACACTGGACTTTATTTTGGATGTAGAAGCCCTTTTCACATCTTTACTACAATTGGACGTGTTTCCTAGTAACGCACTTGATCGCAGGCAACCTCGGTAAAGAGGAATTTCCATTAGTCTATGATTTTAAATAACACAAAATATTAGAAACATAGATCCTGGTTTCCTTCACTTGGCAGATTTGGATGGTTGCTCCTTAACGTGGTAAGTAACCGCAAGAAGAGTTTTCTGCAATTGCAGGAGTCATATTTACTGAATGACAGCGATTCACTGAATCACTCTGGTTGGAAAAGACTCCTGGGATCATCAAGTCCAACCATCTACTCCCTACCTTACAAGTTCACCCCTAAACCATATCCCTCAACATCTTGTCCAAACCATCTTTAAACACATCCAGGGATGGAGACTCAAGCAACTCCCCGGGAAGCCCATTCCAGCACCTGGCCACCCTTTCTGTGAAAAAATTCTTCCTAATAGCCAGTCCAAACCTACCCTGTTGTAACTTGAACCCATTCCCTCTTGTTCTATCACTAATTGCTTGTGAGAAGAGACCAGCACCAACCTCTCCACAACGTCCTTTCAGGTGGTTGTAGAGAGTGATGAGGTCTCCTCTCAGCCTCCTCTTCTTCAAACTAAAGAGCCCCAGTAGCATTTTTCTTCCTCTTAACAGTATCCTGAACTTCTCATAATAGTTATTCCTTACTAGCAGGAGAAAAACCCCAGGACTGCACGTAAGCAAAGCTGCTTCCAAAAATCGTTCATACACGCGTTTGTTGCACAAATCTTCTTGTGAAAAGATACTAGATGCTTTCTGAGGTTTTACTCAGGATTATTTGTATTTCCAAATATCTTTAACTGAGGAAATACCTCCAGGTTTTCATTTGATCTACGTGAATATTCCATATATGTGCAAACAAATTAACCAAAGGATTATCTGTGATAGAATACTGGATGTAATATTTCTGTTTCCTTTAATCTATCAGACTCTGCTCACATGAATATTTTCCAATATTTTGTCTCATGAGGCAAGTGACCTACAGGCTTTCACTAACAATACACAGAGTTGACTTCCACACACAGATTTTTGCCCCTGTTCAGAACCATATGTGCTGCTTTCAAGCCTTTAGATATAAATTAGAATAGAGTTGGAATTCATATTGATTGTTGCACAATTGGAACTATAGTAGAAATTGAACCACAAAAAATTCTGGTTGCTAATTCAAAATAAATGGTCCAGCAAGAAGAGAGCATTCACAGTGGAGCCACTTTGGTTACAGGGAGCATTTGTCTTCACTGAGCTCTGCAAAGCAGCAGCATATTAAAGCTCATCTCTGTCTCATCACAGAGCTCACCCATGGGTGAGCACAAAACCCTCAGTCCTCTGCTGTGCTTCTGCATCTGCCCTGCAGACCCCAGCAGGATAGTTGTCCTTTACCTGTTTCTTTACTGAAGACTTACAACCTCAGATATTTGAGCAGATCAAGAGAGGTTCTTCTCCCCCCTCTACTCTGCCCTAGTGACACCACATCTGGAGTATTGTATCCAGTTCGGGGCCCCTCAGCTCAAGAAGGACACAGAACTGCTGGAGGGACTCCAGCATAGAGCAACAAGGATGATGAAGGAAGTAGACAACCTCCCTCATGAGGAAAAACTGAGGGAGCTGGGTCTCTTTACTTGAAGAGGAGACTGAGGGGTGACCTCATTAATGACTATAAATATGTGAAGGGTGGATGTCAGGAGGATAGAGCCAGGCTCTTCTCAGTGGCATCTAGTGATAGGATGAGGGGCAATGGTTGTAAGCTGGAACATAGGAGGTTCCACATAAATATGAGAAGGAACTTCTTCACAGTGAGGGTGACAGAGCACTGGAACAGGCTGCCCAGGGTGGTTGTGGAGTCTCCTTCTCTGGAGATATTCAAGACCCACCTGGATGTGTTCCTGTGTGACTTGGTCTAGGTGATGCTGCTGTGCTGGGGGATTGGACTAGATGATCTTTTGAGGTCCCTTCCAAACCCTAATGTTCTGTGATTCTGTGATTAAAAACTGGAAATGCTAGTGATACCTACGCTGTAGAGAAAAGCAAGAGAGAGCAAATGCAGTCGCCTGTCCAGTGCCCTGTGTGCACATCTCTGCCATCTGCCTGTTATCACCTTTAAAAATCCTGTCCCATGTAAATCCAGCTCATCCAAGTAGACCCTTTTAGCCTAAATTGGAATTGTACATAAATGGTGTCAACATCAGGCAAATCAAACCTTCCCGCATACGTGCTCACATAGAATATCTTACTGATTCAGGTATAAGAGCCCAACAACTAGCACTGTGTTACATGGGCTGTATGAGGAGAAGCCATGAAAAAATACTTCAGATCAAACACTAACATACTGTGGAATTGTTTCTGCTGCTCCTGTGTTCTATGAATAGCAGTAAAAACCAACCTTGTAATTGGAAAGGTACCAAACATTCGTGTCCCGCTAAATTCTTTTATTTAGAATTTAAGAAGTGAAGTAACAAGAATTCACGGTTCTGAGCAGGAAGCCTCACAGTCACTGAAACAGTGACGCTTAATCTGTAGCATGGTAGTGACATAGGAAATTATTTACAAGTTTATTCCTCAAGTATTTTCATTTCTGAAGTATGAAAAGGGTATTTTATGTAAAATAACTGCTCTAAGTCAATGCATTTCTGAAGGCAAGTCCACCTTTATATCAAAAACAGTGGCATTACTTGTCCGTGAGCATCTAATACAGAAGATCTCTGATGAGTTTGTGAGGAAAGGAATGGAAAGATGTTTCAAAAAATTCTCCATACAGAAATGAATACAGAGAAAAGACAAACAGGTTTCTTCTCTTTTCTGTGCTGAAATATTTACTTACTCACGGGTATAAAAATTATTATAGTATTTCGTGAGATACCAGTGCCTAGATATTAGTACCTACTGAGCTAGAAAACACTTTACAGCTTCTTATATAGTTTGTATTGATCCCTATGTGTTTCAATTATGTTTTTTCCTCATCGAAATAAATTTAAAGTAAGATTTATCCCTCATGTAAGAAACAGCTAGAAAAACATAAAATGGGTACCAGTTGAAAAACCCAGTTGTATTCGTTTCAGCAATGTTATCTATAGGAAACAGATCACAAAAGCAAACTATCTACCGACACACACCTCTCCTGAAGACACAGACACAAATACACGAGCACACCACATGCCTCACCCTCATCTAATCAGCAGACTAGAATTCTGGCACGCTGAATGTAGGCATCAAAGCTTGTGCTGCATTCTCTGTGCGACACTCCTTAATCGTATGTTCCAGTAACTATCTCAAACATCACTATGAAGAGGGCTGAGAACTCGGCGAGCTACGGAAGAGGTAAGCTAGCAGTACGCCTAAATGCACAAAACGACCTATCAGTCAGTGGATGGGCGCAGGTAACGTCAGGATGAAGAACGTACATGTCCATGGGGTTTGGTTTGTTTGGGCTGGGGTTTTGTGGTTTAGGGTTTGGATTTTTGTTGGTTTGATTGGGTTGGTGGGTATTTTTGGTTTTGTTGTGTGCTGGTTTTGGTTTTTATGAAGTCCCCAAAGGCATGAAGTGTGATGGAAGAAATTCCTTATGCTCTTTAGGCAAAAAATATAAAGAACAGGTGTAATAGTGCAATATTATTATATTGACGCCAAAAATACATTTAAAATATTGTAATGTTTTAAGATTTATCTAGCAACAATAACTTCATTGTTTTTAATGACTCTCTTCATACAGATGCCAATATATTTTCATTGAGCTGGAACATAGAAGGTTCCATGTAAATATCAAAAAGAACTTCTTCACAGTGAGGGTGACAGAGCACTGGAACGGGCTGCCCAGGGGGATTGTGGAGTCTCCCTCTCTGGAGACATTTAAAACCCGCCTGGATGTGTTCCTGTGCGACTTGTTCTAGGTGGTCCTGCTGTGCCAGGGGGATTAGATGATCTTTCAAGGTCCTTTCCAGTCCCTAATGATTCTATGATTGATTAAATATGCTCTAAAATCTTTGCTGCATACAAAGCTGTGGTTGTTCTGAAGGGAGTTGTAAGTTATCTGTCTGCATTTGCATGGAATGACTTACGAGCTCTAAGTGAGCATCGTTAGAATTACAGCATTTCAAGGTCTGTAGTTTAGGAGGACTTAGCTCTTCACACGGAAGGGTGTTTGCACGCGCACACACAGACAAGTCAAAGGCAGCATGTAATCTTTGAGGAACACTTTTCACATTCTGTGGCACAGTCCATTTGAGGGTCCCCTAGTTAAGGAACTAACTTGTATGGCTTTCCCAATACATGCAAACATGTGAAACAGTAGCTGAGTTATGCAGCATATCACAGCACGGCAGGGACATAAACACGGTAACACCCACAAGAAGGAATAAATGTCACACCCAGAAAAACCCAAAATGGTCATCAAAACACAATGTTAACGGCTGTTATTTTAGTGGAGGTTTAATGTGAAGGCTGAGAAAAGAAACACACATTCAGTTCCTCTCAGTAGCACTTAAAAAAAGTAAACACTCAGCTATCTCTGAATGGAGATATAGGCAAATATTTTCATTTCAGTGAGCTGATAAGTCCTAGAAAATATTTGATTCAAGTTATAGGGGTAACAAAGGAAAGGTGAATGAAGCAGAAGGGATAAGGGGAAAAGAATCCAACAGAAAGGGGAAAACAGAACAGATGGGCAGAAAGGTCAAAACAAGCAAAGAAGAAAACAACACCTTCAAGGAGAAACATTGCATGGACATCCCAAGCATACGGTACACTTCTGAGAATACCGTTTCTTGTTCTGTGTGCCTTGTAAGGGTTTTGTTCATTATGAGCCCAATGGGATACCACAGGCACTAAGAAAAATAGTGTAGACAAGCCTGTTGGAGGTTCCTGTGCCCTCGCATGTGAATGCATTCATCCGACCGCAAAAAACAGCCCTGAACCTTAACACACTCTCAACATTTTTCCCATGACACCAGAGCTATTTGAGATCCAAGCCTTATCCAAATGTTGTACACATCTTCAAGGCTGATGTGAGAGGCATTTTGAAACTAAAAAAATAATTAAAAGCCATCCTTGTTAGGAAAAAAAAAAAATCAGCAAAACATCTAAACCCAAGAAAACTATGAATTCACAGTGCTGAAAGTTTGCCTTGAGAAAGACCAAAACAACACGCCAGAAAGAAAACCAGAAACAGCAGCTCTAGAAGCCTGCCTCCCAGACTGGTACATATAGAATTTTAACAGGGATTTCAGTCTTAATCAAATGTAAACAAACTCTGTTAACAATGACACCAGGTAGCAGTTCAAAGGAAAACAAATCCCTGATTCTAAGAGGTTCTTTCTTTCATATTTCATACCAGGTTTTCTGTTACGTTACAGAAGCATGGAATTATTGAGGATGGAAAAGATCTCCAAGATCATCAAGTCCAGCCTATGACCTAACATCACCTCATCAGCTAGACCATGGCACTAAGTGCCTCATTCAGTCTTTTCTTAAACACCTCCAGGGATGGGGACTGCACCACCTCCCTGGGCAGTCCAATGTCTGATCACTCTTTCTTTGAGGAAGGGCTTCCTAACATTCAACCTAACCTCCCCTGGTGCAACTTCACGTCCTGCCCTCTCAGGCTATCACTAGTTGCCTGGGAGAAGAGCCAGGCAACGTGCCATATATGGAAAATACTTGCCATTACCAACAGTTACCCTTCTTCAGGTGAATTTTAATACCCTTATCATTGATCTGAAGATCAATATGTATAGTAGTTGAGTTGTGAACATGCTAAACATAGTTCCTACAGTGCAGCCAGACAACTGCTTAAAACGTAGTTCAGGGGTTGAATTTATTCCTTGGAGAGAAAATCATCAGAGCAATTTTCTTCACCAACTTCTTCATGAGAACCCTATGCAAAGCATGTGAGAGCACTCAGAAACAGATACCCAACTATAAAAAACATTATGCAGGTACCTTCCCTGTGACCTTCCTCCTCACATTTTGTGGTTCCTTTCATAAGTAAAAAAGGGATTTCCTTTCCAGGCAACCTGTAAGGCTGCAAGTGCTTTGAAAACTTAGGAAAAGCTTGGGATGTTGTGGGAAAGAACAAGATTTATTGACACTGAGTGGGCTTAGGTAATATTCTGGCATGGGGGGTAATTCTGCCACAAGTCCTCATTATTTCCATCAGAGTCCTGGGGTTTGCCTCTTTCACAGTTCATTTACTGGAGAAGGTTAGAAAGCCAACAGAGAACATTTGATGCTATTCATCAGTATCCCTATTACTTCCCAGGCTTGGAAACAGTATCACGTAACATGGCAACGAACCCACCAACGTGCCTCTTGGCCTCGCTCTTCTATTACAAATAGCTTTGCACAAGCCCACCGTAACCAATGGAGAAGCACTGTAGGTATCAGAGACAGATGCTGACCTTGCAAGGATATGTGCTACCACCAGAACCACATCATTTTCAGACAGGCCAGTGACAACAGACATGCCATTTGGCTGGTTTAATCCTTGAGATTCGGGGGAAGGGAGAAACACTTTCTTCTTCAGTCGAGTAGTGTATTTTACGTCCCGGACTGTTCTCTTCAGACATGACATTTTCTAGGAAATCCTGTCACTAAAATTGCTGTTGCTGTGGCTAAGATGCACTTCTAATTCTTCAGCTCCCATTATGTTGGTATTAGAGTTGCTAGTGCCTGTAGCTTAAAACAGATATTAATCTTGCAACCAATGCCATACGAAAACTGACTGCTCTCTTACTCCCATCAAGGTCTATTCCAATTCAACTGGATGATGCTCAGTCACAGTAAGTGCTGCATTAAAGCAAAATTATAAATAAAATATAGAAATAAAATTCAAAGCTTAGCACATGCCAGTTATTGTAAACAACTTCAGATCAGTAAGTAGCTTCAGTTATTCAAGACTGGTAGATTTTCAGGTTCATCATTGTTAGAGAGCTATCTGGTTTTTTGAAGCCACATAAAGAGTTCAGGCTGGCAAAGAGGTGGACAAACACAAACGAGACTTTGGGAATTGAAGTACGTGAAATGTGCACGTTGTGTAACAGGGGCTTAGACAATCCCGGGTTAATTAGATGCATTTCTTACTTAACCAAGCCAATGTTATATTTAGTTATGGCATCTGGAGATTGCCATGGCATGGAAGGAAGGCTGCAGATGAAGAAGATAACACATTTGTCTTGTACTGAGATCCGCTGCGCTCAAAAGGCAGCACAAAGCCAACATATCTGATACAAAATATGCAGATTATCAAATCTTCTCCTACCATGTTATGTCTAGCACAGAGCAGACATAAAAAGTCTGCTCTGTGAAAGTAGTGATGTGCTAAATCACATTGTCCTTAGCTCTGAAAGCTCTCAACACCACTGATGGACGCTTGGCAGACAGTGCTGAAGAAAGCTTCGAGGTAACTGTTTTCATGCAAGTTCATTTCATGCAAACTTCTCCACTAGTAGGATTTATCTTGCCTCATACCGGCTATTTCAAAGATAATCATCTTTCTGCACAAGTTAACTAAATCTCCCCTCAGACGTAGAGACAGAAACCTCCCAAAGGTGCTGCTTATCCCGCTCTAAAATAGCTTAAAAGATGAGAGAAGAACTTCAGAGCTTTTCCTTCACTCTTTTCTTCATTAAATGTTTATATGAATAAAGGTAAGGGAGAAGATTCCCACATCCTATGTGCAACA
Source organism: Rhinopomastus cyanomelas (assembly GCA_013400115.1). Taxonomy (NCBI): domain Eukaryota; kingdom Metazoa; phylum Chordata; class Aves; order Bucerotiformes; family Rhinopomastidae; genus Rhinopomastus; species Rhinopomastus cyanomelas. The sequence goes on along the minus strand of VXBP01004956.1, from coordinate 326,808 downwards.
GAAACATGCTAAGGAGAAATAGAAATATTCCCATGCTCACTCTGCAGGGTAAAGGAGCCCTGAGGCAACTGTACAAACAGCAGTCCTGGCACTAGTCAAGGTGTTTCTGTTCTGTTTGCAGTTAGAAGCACCAAGTTAAACCAATTGCCTTTGCTTTGGTTCCTTGTCTCAGCTTTTTCTTGCCCTCTACTCTAAGGCTCAACTCCCCATTTAATACAGATTCAGTTTGCAATTTGTGGTCTAGTTCAACAAAAATCAGCTATGATATACTGTCTTTCCAGTTTCCAACCAGATTACTATCACACAACATCAAAAAAAAAGGCAACTCAAGTCCTCAAGATTTATTACTCAAAACAAAGGTCAATTCCAGAGTTTGCAGGGACTCATTTCCGTTGCCTAGCCCAGCACTCAATCAAAAGGCACTTAGCCTAGGCTTTGCTTTCAAACCAAGCCTTGGAAACAGTAGGTATTGCCCTCTTTCAATGAATTAAACTGAACCATTGTTTTTTTACTTCCCACAGGGTCAGAATTTCAGTTGTTCATAATCTAAATTAAAGGGCATTATTTTTGTTCAAAAAAAACTTTAACATCAGACTGAGCTTCCTACTAAAATCTTCCCAGCTCCCAACTGCTAGATACTGAGGCAAGTAGGATACGATTGTGGGGATGTGAAGAAAGGACTTCATCACGCAAAGTGGTGGAGTCTCTATTGCTGTTTTAAGCTGGCTCCATGTAAAGACAGCTTAGCAAATATTCCACCTCTAACAATAACTGTCCCACAAATTTCAATCAACGTCAGCAGTGTTAAATTTGTGTACATTTATATCAAAACATTTTGGTAAAAGCTTTAAGCACGCAAAGCAAAATAAAGCTAGGAAATGCCAAAATGAAGTTGCCTCTAACTTCAGTCCCTGGTATTATGGGATCATTTTGCCCATACAATCTTGCTCTGTTAAAACACTGAAAAATAACCATCTAAGCCTTCTGCCACCCCACCAACAGAATGAGGGCTGTTGGGAGCCACTTCTATATGTATCAGTATCAGACTTCGTAAGTTTTCACCTGAGACTTACAAATCCAGTGTTACACCCCATCTTTCCTATCTGACCACATCCCCAGACCTACTCCTATTTCTTTCCTGCCCTTCTCTCCACATCTTGAGCTCATTAAGCTCACATAGTGTGTCCCAAACTCCAATGCTAAGGTTTCGCATGCTAGTCTCCACCTCTTCTCTAACCTACCAGTTAGTCTTCTTCCTTCTTCTTATCAGCCTTGGTATCCTTGCTGCCTTGCATGTTCATGACCAGTGTTATCCAGGCCCCTACCAGAACTTCCTCATGCCTCACTCTGCCAATTTATATCTCACATTGTCCCTATCTCCTGTACAATCTCATTTAACCCATCTAGAATGTCTTGTACCGTATTTCTAAATCCCAGCACAGTCCAAACCTGTTCCCTTTTCTCCTCAGACTATATCTCATTGTTCTTTACTCCGTGTTCTATTTGTGCCAGCACCTTCGTTCACCTCTTCCAAACCCATCAACAGATTCCCTTAGCCCATTTTCCAGGGCCCTAACATGAACTCTGAGATGAGACAAGACATAGTTCTTCTTAAACTGTCTGGGAGCAGAAGGCACTCGGATGCACTGAGAGCGCAGACTGTGTTTCCCCTTCCTGCTGCTGGTTCAAGCCATAAGAAAGTAATGGTGCAGATGCAGGAAACCTTGCTCAGTCATGAACTGAAAAACCACAGTGCAAAGAATTCTCAGATTTAACTTACAGGCAGTTTTGCTCTGATACTCTTCTAATGGCCATATGCCTCCAAGTGGAGAGTTTCCAAGTGATAACAACTTGATCCAGCTGGAACAGATTTTCAAAGAAAACCTGGTGTCAAGGCCACATCCCTGCCAATTTCAAGAGTTAGTTTCCAGTCTTAATGAAAAGAACATCAGTAGTATTTTTAAGAGAGTAAAGCAATGCATTTCTCCCTAGTTTCTTTCTTGGAAATGAACTTTGCAGATAAAATTCCAAGCCCTTTTGGTCTCTTCTGAAAGTGAAAAGTTAGTCTTTTCGTAATGTTGTGTATTCTGGCAGGTCTGCTATGGAAAACGAAAAGGCTACATGGAAACTCTCTGGTCACCCATTTATCTGGCTGATTAATCCTGGGATCTTAGAGAATCATGGAATCATTCAGGTTGGAAAAGACCTTTAAGATCATCAAGTCCAACCATTAACTGTACCAAGCCCACCACTTAGCCATGTCCCTAAGCATCATATTTATACGAGTTTTAAACACAAGCAAGGATGGTGATTCAACCCCCCTTCCTGAGCAGCCTGTTCCAATGTCTGATGACCCTTTCCATGAAGTTTTTTTTCTAAGGTCCAATCTAAGCTTCTCCTGGCAGAATTTGAGGCCATTTCCTCTTGTCCTATCACTTGTTATTTCTACGATGTCCATGTTCAGTAATTAGACATTAGTTCCATGTACTTAGGAGGATTTTCTGGTGCACTACAAATTGATGTTCAAGTCACAGAATAATGTAGGGTCACTGATTTTCCAAAGTCGTGCTCATCTACAGACTTACAAACCTACACACAGCTGCAGACTCCATCCTATTTTATTTTTTTAATCAATGTTTTTGTAATAACAGCATTTTCTATCTCAAGAACCTTCCTTGCAATTAAAGGAACATTTGCAAATTCCCAAAACCAAAGGAAAGGCTGCACTGTGCAGTCAAACTCTTATCTGCTTTATTTTGTAAAGTTAATGAGTTCAAGCCCAGAGGGTATTTGGTTTTTATTAAGAAAAGTCTTGCAATTTATATTCTCCTAGAAACAAAAAGATTGTTATACTTTCACCTCTTAATTAGTTTTCATCACCCACATGTTTGGCATTTAGTTATCACATGTAGGTTTATTAAGAAAACAAAATGCAATATGCAGCACAGCACCTAGTTTCCAGTAAGTCTGTTACACCTCTCGATTTTGCTATGACCTAGGGAACTCACTTCATAGCATAGTCCCATTTTTCTTAATAATTTTTCCTCTTGACACTCAAAGTCCTTCTAAAATGCATGTGGGGAGCAAAATCAGTCTTTACAAGGGTAGCTAACACCTGCGGGTTCAAAAAGTAACAAGTGAAGACTGGAACCAAGCTGACAAGAACAAGTACCTCCTGTTTGCAGAGGCAGTGAGTAAACTACAACTACAGCTTTCCACTTATGATCATTAGAGGAGAAAACTGAATCACTCCATACCGCTGGCAAGCCCTTCTCTACTGCCTGAATGATGCTCTCACATGCCACCTCATGCTCTCCAGCCAAACGTTCAGCTAAAACAGCAAGTTTGCTCCAACCTTTGAAGTCCTAACAAAGACAAAACCCCAGAGGTCATCAACGTTGCTACAAGGAGCTTTATCTCCCAGTCAACTCTGATCCTGACAAACACGTGCAAAACGCCTGGTCCTAACAAACCCTAGAGACCTGTAAACTGCTGATGCTTCCTTCCTTCTGATTTTTCAAACCTAAAACTCATGCACTAGTGTAGGGCAGTCACAAAAACGAGAGATGCAAAGGAGAAAGAAAAGATCTAAGCCAGCTCTCTGGCTCCACATGGAGATAAGATCCTCCTTTTGTTAAATACTTATTCAATGAAGCTGCCTATGCTTTGCAGGCTGAAGCCTCTGAACACCTTGATTTTGTACACACCAATAAATCTATACCTGGTGCTGGCAATATCATGGCCAAAGTCAGGCATGAGACCAGCTGACAGTTCCTCCAGCTCAGGGATTGAGGAGTGATAGCAGAAGACTGTCTGGAGCAAACACATACGGTCAGTCTTAGATGTCACCCTTGTGTAAACCCACTGATGCCAGTTAAAGGGGTTTCTGTTAGATCTGGTGTATTTCTGTGGTGCTGGATGGTGACATTTTTCATCCATCGGTTATTGAATCAGTGGGCACTCTCTCTTAATAACTTGTCAGCTGGACTTGGCTTTTAAATCATAGAATCATAGAATCATTAGGGACTGGAAGGGACCTCAAAAGATCACCCAGTCCAATCCCCCCGCAACAGCAGGATCACCTAGACCAAGTCACACAGGAACACATCCAGGCGGGTCTTGAATATCTCCAGAGAAGGAGACTCCACAACCCCCCTGGGCAGCCTGTTCCAGTGCTCTGTCACCCTCACTGGGAAGAAGTTCCTTCTCATACTGATGTGGAATCTCCTATGTTCCAGCTTACAACCATTGCCCCTCGTCCTATCACTCGATGACATTGAGAAGAGCCTGGCTTGATCCTCCTGACACCCACCCTTCACACATTTATAGACATTAATGAGGTCACCCCTCAGTCTCCTCTTCTCCAAGTAAAGAGACCCAGCTCCCTCAGTTTTTCCTCATAAGGGAGGTGCTCCACCTCCTTCATCATCGTCATTGCCCTATGCTGGACTCCCTCCAGTAGCTCCACATCCCTCTTGAGCTGAAGGGCCCAGAACTGAACACAATATTCCAAATGTGGTCTCACCAGGACACAATAGAGGGGGAGAAGAACCTCTCTTGATCTGCTAACCACCCCCCTTCTGATTCACCCCAGGATCCTGTTGGCCCTCTTGGCCACAAGAGCACACTGCTGGCTTGTAGTGTCTTTCATGCCTTAAGAGTAATAAACTGAATAAAGTGATTTTTTTTCCTATTGTGAAAATACTGAAGATTAAATTAAGTACTTTCTACAACAAAAACATTGTAATTATTTTTTTTGCTGCACCAAGATACAAAGATGAGCCAAACATGCTCAGTAATTAGGCTTTCATCATAGACCCTTGAAAAAATAAACATGGAATTAAAATGAAGAATACTTCTGTGCAGCACTGAAGTGGTTCAGAATGAGTTGTCAACAACTTGATTTCTTTCTGTTTCTTCATAGAATCATAAAGGATTGGAAGGGACCCCGAAAGATCATCTAGTCCAATCCCCCTGCTTGTACAGAACAGTCCCTATGAGCTACGTCAGACCTCAGTTAACAGAGCAATGACTTCTAGCATCAGAACATTCCTCTGCAGTCCACTGTAACTATTAGTAAAAGATCTGGAGTAAGGGTTGACTGACAAGCTTTAGGAGAGAAAACGAGCACTGTCATACAAAGAGTACACAGAGAGAGTGAGTATGTAATAAGTATAATATTTCTTTTTTGAAATTACAGCTCCGTCTGCAGTCTTCTTTCCATGGGCCTATAGAATTGCTCACAAGCAATTTGCTTACCACACTTTTGAATTCAAAGTACTACAGGGGTAAGGGAAGGATTCGGTGCAGACACTGTGCAAATGAGTGAGTTACAACAGAGTCGACTGGGGTCTTAGTGAGGCGGTAAGTGATAGCAAACCGTGCCCCTAGCCGTGGCGGCTACACGGATGCGTGAGCGTGCGAGCTGTGTACGACGGCACTGTCCTGAGCCCTCCCACAACGCACGCTGCAGATTTTAACCATAAAAAGACCAATAGTTTCATATAAAAATGTGGTTACTTTCTAGTCAAGGGTTCAACAGAATATCATGGCTTGCCGAGTGTCCCTATGGCTAAAGTTAAATACACCTACAAGGTTGGGGTCTTTCTCATATGAGTAAAATCTTTTTGACTGCTACCTTTTCCAACCATTAAAAAAAATACCAAAAAGAGAGTTTCTTAAAAGAACCACTATTAAAAACATAAACTATATACCCAAATTTTGCGCAGGTCTTTAGCAAATGCTATCATTTATCATCAGATACTTGTTTACACTACTTGGTAGGAAACAAGCTGTGCTTTCCTGGGATCTACCAGAACATTAGGACAGGAAAATCACTGACTGTCCCTCAAACTTTTATGTAAGTGTATTACTTCAATGCATTTAATCATGTAGATTGATGAACACCACCCCTCGACCTAACGTTCCAGACCCTAATAATTTCTCCAAAACCTGAAATACTGAAGTACTAACCAAATCTGAAACATAAGTACTTCTTGCTCATTAACAGTCTACTTGTGAAGTGCTCTTTCCTCATCACTGCTCTCTTCCAAGCCTCATTATTTAACATTTAACTGTCAAAATAAAATACAACTACAGCTATGACACCCTTAAACATTACTCTTTCCCTCTGTGTCTACTTAGCCAGTAATTTTTTTTATCCACTATAGCTTGGAATAAATTTTGGAACATTTCTGTCCTAGGCAGCACAGAATTTTGGGGACGAAGACTGCCACCTTTTGGCATTAGTCAGTAAGAAAGAAAACTGCCCGTTTTCTTATGCAAATTAACACTGTTATGGCAAATATTCTTATTGCATTATTTTAGCAGGTTATAGGCCGTAAACAAACCAAATAACAAGACACAGGACTCAGCTGAAGCCAATCTAAAAAAACCCCAAACCCTTACCTTTCTTGTTGCTGTGTACAAGGTTTCTTAGCATAAGTCAGAGCTAGTTTTCTTTTCATGGAGGACACTATGAGCAGGGTAGTCCTGGCACAAGAAGTTCAGCATTACGCGGGAAAACTCATTTGTTTGAGGATAAAAAGATGAAGGAAAACACATATTAATTGTGTTGTGCACAGGGGTTTTTTCTTGTGCAACACTGATCTAACCTTTGAGTAGGTCTGCTCTACACATTAGCCCAGAAGACCTAAAGAAAAATTATTAACTAATTAACAATTGTATCATAATATAAATTTCATATTGTCTACCTTAACTCTGGCATTTCCCACATTTTGTGTGCTTGACCTTAGAAACAGCTCCCATGTCGGGTTTCAAGGTTTTTATATTTCACAGCTGAAATAAACTGGGGTGATACCAAATTCCATCATTCTGCAACACTGACAGACACCTACCTCTGGTAGTGCACCTGATGGAAACCAAAATTCTTTGATCTATTTAAAAGACATGTAGATGTGCTGCTTGGGGACACGGCTTAGTGGTGGACTGTTAGTGTTAACAGTTGGACTTAATCACCTTAAGGGTCTCTTTAAGCCTAGATGATTCCATGATTCTACATGGGTGCATTGTTGTCAGAGCAAAGCAACAGCAAAAGACCAAATCTGTATTAAAATAAGAAAGGAGAAAATTCATTTCCTTGTTTTAGAATTCCTGGTCCTTTGCTGATGACACAGGTGCACTCAGGAGCTACTCTGCATTATCACTAGAATGGTTTCATCATACTTACAGACGTACACACGAACATACAGAGGTACCCAGAAATTACATTAGTAGCACAGCTAAACATTTCCTAAGTGCCAAAGAAAACCCCCAAAAGTTATTATCTTGGACCAAAAGAGCTTCAGGTGACCTGCCTAACTCACTACTACCACCTGGAGAGATCAAGGCAAAGAACTTACTGTGATAAACAAATGAACAGGATGGATGAGCCCTTGGCTTTCCTCCTGAGAAAAAAACAAAACAACAAAAACCAAACCAGCAACAGGTAGCATTCTCTCCTTTACAGGCAACCTAAAACATGGACAGATATTTTCATGGAATGATTAGGAAATTAGGCTTTAGAAGAGTACAGAGAGGTCTCAGAAAATACAAGTGAGCAAACCAACCCACACATTTGAAATGTACTGGGAGGTCCAAAAGAAATCAGCAGCACACAGGAAAAATGAAGGGCCAAACCAGGATGAAACAGGGCCTAAGGAAACTTCTAAAAGTTTTAAAGTCAGTGAAAAGGAAAACAAATTGACATTGCTACTATATTTATTTTGACACGACAAAATAAAAGCCCAAACTTGCACAGAACAACAGAGAAGATTAATGAAGGTAGAACTAGTAAAGCGATATTAACCTGTAAGGGTATCACTACGTGAAGAAAACACATTAAGAAGTTAAAGAACGAACACAGAAACATTTTTGTGAAGACAAATGCAACTACAGGAAGATCAAACAATCATTTTCCTGAGCTTCTCAATGCTGAACTTCACAAAAGGAAACAACAATCAGCCTTTTTCCAGACAGCTGAGCCATTTGTGGAAGAATGAAATCGTGAAGAGCTTCAAGAGGCAATCAGAACGCTGAGGAGGAACAAAAGCACCAGGTGTGGGTAATCCTGCCACAGCACTACCAAGAACAAGAGGGGGAAAAGGAAGCCTGGCAGTCTGCAGAGCTGTTGGGTTGGTTGGAGTTTGGGGAAATGGTTCAAGCATCCAGCGGTACGTGCCATACCCCGGTTTTAAAGATTTCACAGAGATAGTTCGTTCCTTTTACAGAAAAATAATCTGATATTGGAGAACAGCTTTTGGAATCTGTAGCCTAAACAGCTGCTTGAAAAATCAGTTCCATTACACCAGCACGTTAAACATGTAGGTGTCTTCTACAAATGTGTTTGAAAATCAGTTCCACTACACCAGCATGTTAAACGTGCAGGTGTCTTCTATGAATGTTGGGAGCTTTGGTTTTCTGTTGTTACTCTTTAAAAACAAATGAGTTAAACACACATTGTCTATTGAAATTGGGAACTTTAACAGAATTTGACTTCTAAGAACCTAAATGTCTTCATAATTAACAGCTCACCCCTTTGAAGTCCAGCTGTATTGAAAACAAGCAACCAACCTCATGCCATAAGGAATTTTATTGATTTTAATGAATTTCAGCACTATAATTCTGCTTTTACTAGTGGGAGTTATGAAAGCAGGTGAAGAGTAGCAGAGCACGGCACAGCTCACTACCTGTCTGGCACCACAGCCATCCTGCACAGATGGAAGCGGGTACGAGACAGGCTTCCACATCACACCACTCACAGATCTTCGGAGCAGGTTGGCAGTCGTCCTGCTTAAAGGGTATTTGGCTGCTGCCGGCAGGATTTCCATATGGGGCCTCACACCGCTTGCTGAGCAACGCACCATTTACAGTCTATTCAATGTCCTATCCTGCTGGTCAGGCTTAATGTCTTGAACACCCTTCCCCTGATAGTTTTCAGCTGACTGAGGAAGCAAAGGAAAATATTTTTTAAGACTATTAGGTATAAAAGCTTGGCTTAGGGGCTACAGAACAGTATTATTACATTGGCAGCCCCAACATTGCCTGTTTCCTTCTGCTTGAGTTTTTGTTGCTGTTTTTTGAGGATTTTTAGATTTGGAGCCAGTTTGTTTTGCACATGCTGCTTAGTCTGATTCTTATGAGGTGTTTGAGATTCTTTTTTCCTCCATGAGTGTTTGGACTGTTTGGAAAATAATACTCAAAAATATCATAGAATCATTAGGAATTGGAAGGAACCTTGAAAGATCATCTAGTCCAATCCCCCTGCCACAGCAGGATCACCTAGTAGATAAGCTATATCTTTGACAAGTATGAACAATGGTTAGGAAAACAAATAAGCTTAGCAATGTCAATTTTATTACACAAAGGTTTGACAGGTCCTGTAAATGGCAATTAAAGCCTCAGTTATTTGGCACCTCACTACTGTTTTCTTCAGAAATTCAGGAGGGATTTCTGAAAGCAGAAACCCAGAGAACCCCACACAGATATCACAGAATCACAGAGTTGGAAAGGACCTCCAAAGGCCATCTAGAGCACACTCCCAATAAATCTAGAAAATATTTCAATCCTTCATTAACACAGACCTCCAGAGATGCACTAACACTTCATTCAGGCACTGGAATGGGCCTCCCAGGGAGGTGGATTAGTCTCCATCCCTGGATGTATTTAAAGATTGTTTGGATGCAGCGTTGAGGGATATGGTTTAGGGATGAACTTGTAAGGTAGGGTACATGGTTGGGCTCAATGATCCCGGGGTCTTTTCCAATCAGAGTGATTCTGTGACAAAATGACAAAACCCTTGTAAAGTACCAGGAAGGTTCTACACTCCATAAACAACACTCCCATGTATAAATACATACTGATGCAGAACAAGTTTTGATATAAAGGTTGTACTAAACCATATCCAGCGTAGCTACCTGGTGTCCATGGAAAGTACATGGGCAGATAGCATAAAGTCTTACACAGAACACAGGTCTGTAAAGGACACTTATTAACTTTTAACACCTGCAAAATACACAGCCATGGGAAATTGCAGTGCCAACCCTACCCTGCTGATGCAGGCATTGAACAGATAACCTACCACAATAGGTTATCAGGCTTTACTTTGTCTTTACATCTACTTTCGTGATCTGATAAAGAGAATCAGTGCAACATCTGGCAGGTATGATGTTGAGGAAGATAGCTGGGTTAGAACCTAACAGTAAGTCCAAAAAAATTATTTCGAACATTTTCAGCCCCATCCTTATAAAAAAACTTCACAGATAATCACAGAATCATTGAAGCTGGAAAAGACCTCAAAGATCATCAAGTCCAGTCTACGATGTAGCATTACTGAAATCAGTTAGACCATGGCACCAAGAGCCAATCCAGTCTGTTCTTAAACACCTCCAGGGATGGGGACGCCACCATCTCCCTAGGCAGTCCATTCCAATGTCTGATCGCCCTTTCCATGAGGAAGTGCTTCCCAACATCCAACTTAAACCTCCCCTGGTGCAGCTTCAGATCCTGCCCTCTTGTCCTATCACTCGCTGTCTGTGGGAAGCACCTGGCCCTCATCTGTCTACAACTTCCCCTCGGGTAGTTATAGTGATTAGGTCCCATCTGCATCTCTTCTTCTCCAGGCTAAACAACTCCAGCTCCCTCAGCCTCTTCTCATCACACTTTCTCTCCAGCCCCTTCCCCAGACTTGTTGCTCCTCTGGACCTGCTCCAGCACCTCCACCTCTTTCTTGAAGTGAGAGTCCCAGAACTGCCGCCAGTACTTGAGGTGAGGCCTCCCCAGTGTCCAGTACAGGGGCAGGATGGCATCCCTAGTCCTGCTGGCCACACAGTTGCTGATACAAGCCAAGATGCCGTTGGCCTTTCATGCCACCTGAACACCCTGCTGGATGATATTCAACCAGTTACCAAACAATAGATCCAAGCCCCTTTCTGCCAGGCTGCTCTCCAGCCACTCACTCCCCAGTCTCTAGCGCTGCAGGGGGTTATTGTGCAGACTGTGTTGGTTTGAGGTAGTTGCACAAATTAGTTACACAGAGAAAGAAGTTCATACTATTTTTAAAACAATTCTATCTCCGCTTGGAAAGACTGCAGAAGAACCACAGGCAAATTTATCATGCCAGGTGAGCCAACCTAGTACCAATACTCTTTTGTTCAGCTCCCATCCCTCTTTTGCTTTATGTTTACTGCTTTTCTGATGCCAAGGAAGTATCCAAAGATATGCTAATGACAAGCCACAGTGGCAGCGACAGATAACAGTTTAAAGGTGAAATGCATAATTTTCTAATAACCTGGGTCCCATAGTTACCTTCCCTGAAGCACAGAGTGAGAAGGCCCACTTCAGGCATCACATTATCCAGCTTTGAAAATTAAACAATAAATCTCAGGTCTTAGTGGTTTTCTACTTTGGTTTTAATAGATCCAGGGCCAAAGCCTATTTATCCCAGAATATTAGGGATTGGAAGGGACCTCGAAAGATCATCTAGTCCAGTCCCCCACCACAGCAGCATCACCTAGACCAAGTTGCACAGGAACATATCCAGGCAGGTTTTAAATCCCCAAAGAAGGAGACTCCAACAACACCCTTGGGCAGCCTGTTCCAGTGCTCTGTCACCCTCACTGAGAAGAAGTTCCTTCTCATATTTATACGGAACCTCCAGTGTTCCCGCTCACACCCGTTACCCCTTGTCCTATCACTAGAAAACATTGAGAAGAGCCTGGTCCCATCTTCCTGACATCCACCCTTCACATATTTATAGACATTAATGAGGTCACCCCTCAGTCTCCCCTTCTCCAAGCTAAATAGACCCAGCTCCCTCAGCCTTTCCTCATAAGGGAGGTGCTCTACATCTTTCATCATCCTCATTGCTCTGCGCTGGTCTCCCTCCAGCAGTTCTGTGTCCTTCTTGAACTGAAGGGCCCAGAACAGGACGCTATACTCCAGATGTGGTCTCACCAGGACAGAGTATAGGAAGTATCACTTCTTCAAAATAGTCTTTCGTTCCAGGTTCAGCCATTAAAAGGACAAAAAAGATACCTCAGCACTGTAAGACAGCTGTGTGGTTTCTGCAGCTATACTGATAAAGCTGCATAAAACCAGCCGTTCAGACACCTCAAAATGCTACAGTAAATTCTTGACTTTTCATGGTAATTAACATATTCAAATACTGTTTGTGTATAAAGATCAAACCTTGAAAAATCGTGCGGTCTGCTCTGCTCAGATGTCTAACTATTTACATCCCTTGGAGTCATTCATTTCTCATCTCATTTAACAGAGCCTACACAGATCTTTTCCATCTCAATTAATATTGCCTAACACATTACAAAATAAGAAATTCTGTCACACTAAAGAGAAGCAGTATTAGAAACGCATCCAGCCAACCTGCCTCTAACAGCTACCACCTGCATCTTACAACACGACACACTCTACTCTCTCCACATCCTATTTCACCACCACAAAGCGCACTTCATTCAGTTGATTTTGTCTTGGCACGTTCTTGTAGGCGAATGGTTTAAAGAGCTTATCTCTAAAACCTCAAGTGCAGAGAAGCCTTGTGTTTTCAGGCCATATATTGTTAGAGCTGTTCAAACAGCTGCAAGAATGAAAATTTAAAGAGATATTGACCAATTTGGATTTAAAAAACGCCGACAAATCTACAAGAGATGATAATAGGCAGCAGAAGAGATCGATTTCAAACATTATTAGGCTCCTGTTACACATGGAAAAGCTGAATCAGGATGTCATGCCACCTCCGACATGGTATGGGAGCATCAGCACATTAAGTTCCAGCAGTACACTAGACTCCCACTTTTCCCAAATACACCCTTTTTCCAACAGTTATCAAACATGCAAGAGTTTATTTCTAATTTTAGTGATGTTTAGTAGAGAGTTTCTTTCTAAATTTAGTAATGTTTAAAAGGCAGCTCAGTTGGAGCTGCCTTTTAGCTGTTTTCTGTCATTCACATAATTTTCTTAACCTACACACTAACATTGAACGGAGGGGTGAGAGCAGAGACAGAGGAACGTACTTTGAGTTGGCAGAAGGAAAATTGGAAGCTATTTGCCATACAGCCCTGTCAGAGCTCTTTCTACTCTTGTGAAAGGTAAACCTACTCATCACAGGCTTGTACTGTGGGAAGCTCCACTGCACCACACAAATGACATTTTTAATGATGCTCTTGTTGAAATTGCATTTTCCTTCATATCCATTGGCAAATCTCCAGTGATAATTTGAAAGCTGTTTTTCCAGGGACCCAACTGTGGAATTCACTCAGGGATTGCTGGAATGTTATCTGGCAGAAACAAGACTTCCCCACCTCAGGAGTTTAGAAGGCAAGTACAAAGCAGTCTGTATCAGCTACAACACATAGTCATTCAAGAAGTCTGAATCCATCCTTCATCAAAAATCAGGGTTTAGATGTTTAGGAACAACAAAACATCATCAAGAAGCCTCTGGGTTAAAGAGAATGAGCTTTCCTGTCTGAAAATCCAATCTGTTTCTGTCAAGTTCCTAGAATAAACAGCTCTCCACCAGTCACACTGCCTATGGATTAAAAGTCTTCAAGAAAGGTAAACACAAATGTCACCTTTGAAGGAATTATTGTTGAGTCTTTTAGTTTTTTAAAAGCTCCAACCTCATATGGGGCTACAGCAAAGGAAGTTACCCAATCTGTTAGCAGACAGCTCTGTAGAGCCATCAGGGCTGTGCAGCTCTTGGGCACAGGGGAGCCACAGCACTCGGCTGTCGGAGCATAAAGACTGCCACTTAGTCTTTTTGGAGAATTAGGGTCTGTTGGGGTTGTTTCCTTCATTCATCTTCATTCACTAAGGAGGTGGCAAGTAAAGAAATACTTGAAGATTTCAGAGTATTTTCTGTGAAGTACCAGGATAAAACACTAATCTGCAGGTGCTTTAACAGGACTGAGAGGAGCTGTCAGCAACATGGAAATCATTCAAATTTCAATTTCACATCAAATACCGATAGAGGACTTCAGAGCCGGTGTCTGTGACCCAGCCAGCACTGCTCTCGTTCCAGAGAGATTTGCCTTGTGTAGAGGGTCCCTTTCACAGTCACTCCATGTAAATGTCTTCTGTAGAAAGAAGCTTCTTTCCACAGAAAGGAGCTTCAACGCTGATTAATTCTGTCCTTTGGTCCAAGTGAAAAATCACAAAGGTTACTGCCTCTACAGCCTGAGCACACAGAGAAACAAACAAAATCAAACAAGCTGTGGAGGGGAAAGGTTCAGGAACAGTACACCTTGCTCATTAACAGCATAGCAAGATTAATGTCCCAAGTACATCTTCTGTAGTTACGTTCCTGGAATTACCACAAGCTACCTAAAGCACAAGTGCAGACAAGATGTGCACAACCTTCCTGGGTCTAAGAGGGCTAACAGTAGCCATAGGAGAGACCACTTGTCACAAGCCTTTTCACACATGGCAGTTCACCTAAGGAAAGCAGCACAGCTGGGGTGGGGAAGTGCTGCTTCTGGGCTGATTTATTATCAGCTTGAAGTCATTTCATCCTTGAGGTTTAAGGCTTACTTTCAAATCCAGAGAAAATGAAGCTCAGTGATATTATGAACTCAGACTGACAGATTTCACACAGCTTACCCCAAAATTAATAATTGCCTTGGTGCTAGTCCGTTCTTTTTTAATTAAGTGGTTTGCAGATAGAGTAGACAGAAGTATTAAAGGAAGCTTATTACTAGTTTTGCACTTCTGCAGTTCTGGGGAGAATTTTGCCATTTCCAGAAGCTGTCTACATTTCTGCCTAGTTTTTGTCTTGTTCTGAGGCAAATTTGATGCCAATTCCAGAAGACGGGGAAAGAGCTGTACAGAATGAAGTTCAGCCACAATCCTTATTTCAAAGTACCTCTTTGAAGGTAGTACATGCAGCAGATTTTAAATTCTCAGAACATATGCATCACTGCCTATCTACTTTGCCTGACAGCTTAAGTGAGACATTTAAATATTCCTTCTTGATGGCAGCATTCCACATTTCACCTAAGTCCCTCAAAAATCCTCTGCTGTCAACATTTCCCTGCTATATCACAGAGTACCTACCATGACACATTCTGAATCACAAGGAACATTGAGGTATGCCCTATAGCACAAGTCAGATTAATTGCTAAAATGATAGAGAGATCCAAAACACTGCTTGGGGACCACTTTACAACAGGATCTCTTGCCAAAGGCAGATCTTAGGGGGGCAGGAGGAGGGAAAGTCCTTTATGAACTCTTGAAACTATCAGCACAAGAGCTGTGCACACATCAAAACTAAAGAAAAGGAAATAGCCCTGAGGTTTAAAACTAGAGCGCCGGATGAGAAAAAGAGCACAAAGCTGACTTTTGTCAGAAATTAAACTCAGTTAAAAACTTGTCAGGTCTCCCAGTAAGATGAGAGAGACCTTCAAACAATTGGCATGACAGCCAAACACTGGGAGGATTAATTCAAAGACCTGGGAATCAGCACACAGACACTTTGGGCATTCTCGATTGGGGCCAACCTTAGAAAAACATTCTCCCTGTAACAGAAAGCTATGCGACCTGAATTTCTATTAATTCATTTTAGTTTAACTAGTTTTCTGCATACCGTATCCATCTAGACCAGCATTCAGTCTCAGAAGAAACCCAAAAAAGCACAAACAACAATCTAACTGTACATGATGACACTCGAGCACCCTGCCAGGATTCCAGTCTGCAGCTCTGGGACTTCATGAGACCTGAGCACCCTCTTTGGGCACTGCCCTGGGAGACAGAACTGCCAGTTGCTGTCCAGTTCTTCCTACAACTTATCATGTTATTGACTCATTTTACATAGCCCATCTCTTGGTTCTCTTTTTTCCAGAGCGAGGAACTGACATGCATGTAATCCACTCACAATTATCTCATTCAAACTTGTGCTTGTCTTTGCTTCTCCATTCTGAATTTTTAAAATTCATTATCAACTTCCCAAGGCAGAAAGACCCGAACTACCCATTGCTGAATGTGCAGCTGTGCTGCAGGGGTGCTGGTCTTCCTTGGCAAATAGCTTACAGAGAAATTGAGGAGTTCTCAGTGGCCTTTGTGTCCCCCCCCACAAAAGCAAGAGGTGAAAAACCCTCAACATGAACCCAGAACTAAATCATGAGTGGGGCAGCTTTGAGGTCTAAAACATGATTACATAGACTGGCCTGATGAAACCTGAAGGATTTTGAAAGAACAGAAATACTGCAAGTGACATCCAGCACTAATGGGCAGGGAGGAGAAGCTGCAACGCTAGAGAACACTGTTTTAACACAACTGAAGCCCTGAAAGGGCTTCCCGCACGCCATGCACAGGTTGGGAAGCTCTCCAGCTCTGCACTAAGATACCAAGTGTTAAGATGAGGAATGGAGTTTCTTTTGAGTTGTCACAGATTTACTGTGGATATGGGATGTTTTACATTATTGCATCTTAACAGCTTATAAAATAAAAACTTATTTTCTCTATTCTCTTCTCCTACAAAATTAAATTCATTGTAAAGTCTGAAATTCACAGGAAGTCTTGAGGTTTTTTTGTATTGAAGAGAGAGAAAACCATGACGTTACTTAACATAGGAGGTTCCACATCAATATGAGAAGGAACTTCTTCCCAGTGAGGATAACAGAGCACTGGAACAGGCTGCCCAGGGGGGTTGTGGAGTCCCCTTCACTGGAGATGTTTAAGACCTGCCTGGATGTGTTCCTTGTGACTTGGTCTAGGTGATCCTGCTGTGGCAGGGGGATTGGACTCGGTGATCTTTTGAGGTCCCTTCCAATCCCTAATGATTCTATGATTCTGTGATTAAGTCCTCTGTCATCCTGTTAAGGTCCAGAACATCATCTTCATTAAGAAGATAATATTAGCTTTACAATGATTAAGTAAAATGTAACTTTTAGTTACATTAATTAATAATTAATGTCACTAAGTGTTACAGCTAACATTTATAAAGATTCTCCTCATGACATAGCATTTCCCAACTACCTGTGGTACAAGGTCTTACTACAGGCACAGATTTATTTATCTTTTTATTTCCTTATTTCCTAAGAACTACAGAACTGCACCTTGTGCTACTGCCAAAGCCTGGCAATGACCAAGCTTATTTACACTGGAATGTGATAGGACAATGGAGGAACCTATTCAGAGACTGACAAGTCATGATTCACTAAGCAGAGTCAAGGTTAGACCCAGATGCCAATAAAGATTCATTAAGTATGAAATACAATATCAGCAGTGTCTTTGTAATGACCTGAATGCTAATTTTGGCTCAGAGTGCTCCAATTCCCCAGCGAGGGAAAAGCAGGTGGAAACAACCTAGCAGCTTTTAACCAGAAATGTGATAAAACACAACACATTTGAAAAGAAATTGCAAGCAATACAAAAGTGAGAGCAGGCAACTGACATACAATATTGCCAACTAGTAGAGTTTCCTTAGAGTTTACTCAGAGTTGTAATTAATTTTCCTTGATCTTTTAATGTTGTTATCATTATTGCACCAAGACAATACATTGGAATTATTTGCGTAATCTAATTCATAGCCAAGGCCACACCACGAGACAAAAACAGCTAAATGGCACAATAGCACCTAGAGAAAGGAATCAAATCAATGCATAATTTTTCTATAGCCAACTATTCATAAATAAATAGCATGTGAAATAATTGACAGGATAAAAAGGAAAGCTGAATTTTCAAAAGAAACAGAATCGTGTGGGGAGAAATATTGAGCCTAACACGTCCTTTGTAAAGAAAACAAAACGAAAGCTCACAGAGTTGATAGAAAAATAGCTTTGTTGTTTTATAAAACTTTATAGGCTGGTTTCATGCCAGCAGGATCTACTTGGTTGCCTCCCAAGAAGCGTTATAAGCAATGAATAGCTAAATCATACTGAATGGAAGCTCATCCTGGATACAAGTTTGTGTTGTTTTACTTTAGCCTGAAATTAAATTTTCAGCGGACTTTGGATTGCAGTGCAATTAATTTCTGGAGTAACAGGCACCACACCACTGGGGGGTTTTATTTTTTAAAGCATTAGAGCTTTGTAATACAATTGAGGTGAATCAAGTAACAGACAAAAAGCCATTTCTCCTCCAAAACACTTTCTTCAATTCGGTCCCATCAGCAACAGCTCCAAGTTACCACTGCAGACTGGTCAAAATCCTCCATGAAACAAGTTGCTGTGGCTAATAACTTCTTGCTGGACAAACACCCATACCACAGTCGCCATGACTTGGGAAACGCTTTGGCAGACTGAAAAAAGGGTAGATTGACTAGACTTTGATACTAAATTATTCTTGCCATCCTGCACAAAGATCTTATAGAATCATAGAATCATTAGGGATTGGAAGGGACCTTGAAAGATTATCCAGTCCAATCCCCCTGACACAGCAGGATCACCTAGACCAAGTCACACAGGAACACATCCAGGCAGGTCTTAAACGTCTCCAGAGAAGGAGATGCCACAACCCCCCTGGGCAGCCTGTTCCAGGGCTCTGTCACCCTCACTGGGAAGAAGTTCCTTCTCACATTTTTAAGTTTTCTTGATACTTGTATTATGATAAAAAGCAACATCTTTAACAATATTGAAAAAACCCTCACTTTTTAAAAATAATCGGAATGACAAGTTTTATATAAGGCATCACAGGTTTTCCTTACACTGGAGTTTTAAGCCAGTCAGTGAATATCTGAGCTGTTTGTCCTACCTACACCTTGCACACTTAAGGAGTTACTGACATAAAAATACGTAGGCCTAAACGTTGACACAAACGTCACTTTAAAAACTTTTAAGAGCACATCACAGAGAAGCAACTATTTTGTACTACTTCAAATATATTTTTTAAGTACACTTGACTTGGCTTCTAATCTTGTAGCAAACCATATTCTTTTCTCTGCCTTCAGTTGATTGTATCATCTGGCATCACGCTCATGCAACTACAGCTTGTCACCTGTTCCCTTTCATACACTCACACACATGCAGAAAGAGTCTTGCAAAACTCACCCTGGGTTATAAGTGCATGATAAGAAATGAACTCGCAAGTCTAGTCATTAGCACATTAATCATTTACAATATTCTAATGAAATCCTCTAGGATTCCTTAGGTTCCTAGAATATAATTATTCTGTGTCTTTCTTCATAAAAGTTCCTTGTTCCACTAAGACCTTTCAGACAGTGTAAAGTTCCACTTGTCTTTATTTCACAGAATCACAGAACATTAGAGATTGGAAGGGACCTCGAAAGATCATCCAGTCCAATCCCCCTGACACAGCAGGATCACCTAGAACAAGTTGCACAGGAACACGGCCAGACAGGTTTGAAATGCCTCCAGTGAAGGAGACTCCACAACCTCCCTGGGCAGCCCCTTCCAGTGCTCTGTCACCCTCACTGGGAAGAAGTTTCTTCTCATATTTATGTGGAGCCTCCTATGTTCCGCTTACACCCACTACCCCTTGTCCTATCACTAGATGGCACTGAGAAGAGCCTGGCTCCATCCTCCTGACACCCACCCCTCACATACATGTTTAAAGACATTAATGAGGTCACCCCTCAGTCTTCATAAGAAAAGTAAGTGTGCCTACCAACTCACACACTGAAAGCAGTGTGTGACAGGACAACACACAACTGTTGTTCCCTTAGGAAAACGTCCGTTTCTATGAACAGAAGTTTCCAAAGAAATGAAAATTATTCCTGGAATTTCACTTGAAGATAATCAGAAAATAACCACCTAGTGTTTTCCTTGTCGGTTCACAGCAAATGTGTAGTTCTAAAAAGACAGGTTTACAACAGTGAAGCTGAAAAACTGGTTTAATTATGGGAGAAAGAAATAACAACACCTTCATAGTTGAAAAACAGCAGTGCAGACTAAGTAGACTTAAGAAAAAATAAGTTAAAGAAGACTAATGATTAACAGTGAAGAAAATCAACAATCAGTTCAAAATTCAAATATCTAATAAAATGTTGGAAAAGGAGAAGTTGTTAAAAGGTACCGAGTGTGTTGGCAGGGAAGGAGGCAGATCACCAAGGAAGAAAGAGGCAGACAACACTGCATGGAACAGGTGAGTTGCCTCAGAGTTCAATACAAAAGCTGCAAAATGTCGATCAAGAATATTTTAATGAGAACATGTGCTCAGAAAAAGGGAAAAAACAAGGTAACTGAAGACTTCCTATGAAACACACAAGCCAAGGGTTACAATAGCTCCTGGCTTAAAGAAGCCTGTCAAAGCACTGATAATTCCTTTGGTGCAGGCTGTCACTTGGAATAGCCTAAAATATTTAACTAATCTCCACTCCTACAGCTTCCCAACCACACACAGCATCTCCTTAAGTAATGAAAAATGGCAAGCAATTCTATGAAGTTATTTGACATATTGCATTATAATCACCAGGAGAGAAATGGAGTAACAGAATGTATTTCTGCGAACTAACCACGTCCTCAGATGGAGACCAAGGCACCAGGGAACAGCTGGAAATTGTCAGCTTCAGCCAGGAAGAGAGTGGAAGACACAGCCCATGTTCTCCTGAGGTGTACAGCTGGTTGAGACAGGTCAACAATATTTATGATTTCAGTGGAAATCTACTGATTTATCATCTGCTCGTCATTCCAGTGCTATGTGCTGCAGAGCAGAGTTTCAGCTTCCAAATGTCCAAAAAGAAAGGGGGGGGGAAGCCAAACACCAACACCCCCACCCCCATACGATTTAAGCCTGAGGCAGCTCTCTGTTATGTTTATTTTCTTATACTTTGTCATCACATTCTGATTCTGAGGAACTTCACTCATATCACCTAACACTGAATTTCTCCTGCACGAAGAAGCCTGGCCAGCACCAAGTGCGTGGGTCATTGCTGTCTCTAGGAAAAAATTAAAAGCTGACGATTCAGCTCACGGTTGTGTCTGACACCACATCACACTGAACTGAACTCAGAAAACAAGATAATGAATGAGAAGGGAATGAAGCATTTTGTAAGATTTCCAGTGGTGGAGTCTCCATCCCTGGAGGTGTTTAAGGACAGACCGGATGTGGCACTTAGTGCCATGGTCTAGTTGATGGTGGTGATGTTAGGTCACGGGCTGGGCTTAATGATCTTAGAGGTCTTTTCCAGGCTCAGTAATTCAATGATTCCGTGAAATACAATTTGTAAGCTGGCTCCCAAACACCTGCACCACAAGGTCACCAATCGGTCTCTCAAAAGCACAGCCTTCCTCCATGCACTTTGAAAGTTCTGCTTCTCAAGATGTCGACAGAATCGCAGCAACGAGACCCTGTTATCTAGGTTATCACACCACGTCACGTTAGCACATAGAGACACAAAAACCACAGCTACACGTGGACTGATCTATGAGCTTGTCCAATCCCCTATTTAGTCAGAAATAAAGATAACGGGCATGGAATTATCTTAAAGCAGATGAAAAATAACCCTTCCCATTACTACAAGGATTCATTGTGACATATAAATGAAAATTGATTCATTCACAATCAAGGCCTTATTTCCATTTTTATGTGTCTGCATCGGAATGGTTGTCTTAGAACTCTCTTACAAAGGACACTGGAGTAATACTTTTCAAGTGTCAAAAAGTAAAACTTCATAAATATCCACAAAAGTAACATAATTAAGATAAATTTAAAATTAATGACTTCATAGTTAGTAATTTACTGGCACATTTACAAAGTGCTAAATCACCATCTCACCACAAGGTATGAGAAATGAGTGATAAAAATTTGACTTTCCTGACAAAATAAATTTTTTTCAATGAAAAATTGCAACATAATCCAGACTTTTTTTAATTACAGAATTTATTCTGTTTTGTCCAGTGTGTTAAGGAAGACAAAATCCCCTCATTATGCCAGCCCCTAAGGGTACCAGAACAAAAACCCCCACTGAGATACAGTGAGGTGTAAGCTAGCAAACAGAATCATGGAAACACTCTGGTTGGAAAAGACCCCTGGGATCATCACGTCCAACCATCTACCCTACCGTACAAGTTCACCCCTAAATCATCTAATCCCTCAGCACTTCGTCCAAAAGATCTTTAAACACATCTAAGGATGATGACTCAACCACCTCCCCGGGAAGCAACAGATTCTTAACAGTGTCCTCCCGTACTGTGTGCCCTACCCGTACCGAAGATTGCCCAGTGGTTCTAAATACAAGCTTTATCCTCAACAAGGTTGTAGTGTACATTTCACGCTGGGATCATAGAATCATAGAAACATTAGGGATTGGAAGGGACCTTGAAAAATCATCCAGTCAAATCCCTCTGCAACAGCAGGATCACCTAGATGAAGTCACAGAGGAACACATCCGGGCGGGTCTTAAATGTCTTCACAGTGAAGGAGACTCCACAACCCCCCTGGGCAGCCTGTTCCAGTGCTCTGTCACTCTCACGTGAAGAAGTTCCTTCTCATATTTATGTGGAACTTCCTATGTTCCAGCTCGCACCCGTTGCCCCTCATGCTATCACTAGAAGACATCTGCTAAGGGTGCTGTGAAGATATATTCAATCCTTACGAGTAGCCTAAGTACAGTTCTCTGCAGTGTAACTGCCTTCTCCAGCTTTAAAAATAATTGCAGCTTGTTTTTAAAACAAAGACTCACAGGTACAGAGCAGTTACTAATTTTTTTCCTCCAGCAGATCACATTTGTTGCATTTTTTCTTTGCACATAAAGGATTGGGCACAAAATATTTCTGCAGTGCTTTCTGCCTCAGTGCTGTCATTTACCCTTTAAAACGGAAAACCGATTGATCAATAAAACTTCAATTTACAGTGCTAGTTTGGAATCGCTGATTTCTTTGATGAAAAACCTTTTTTTTGTTAGGATTTACTTAGACTGTTTGTCCTCCTGGGGAACTTGTACAGCACTACTGGAAAATCCAAGATAGGCTGTGCTAGCTTAAAGGACAGAGGAACGTGTCTGATTTAAGACTGCATCGCTATTTTACAGACCATACAATTAAAAATCAGTTTCCCAGTGCTCTCTAATTTATCGTTTGCTCCTCCAAGCATAACTAATTTCAAACCATGGATCAAAGCTGGCATCATCACCCAGCACTGAATTCCAGATACGACCAGAAATAAATGACTACACTGCTCTTACTATTGATACAGCACCGAAGACGAAGCATCAAGTGACACAGCGCTTAAGAAGAATATTCTTCCTTTCAAACTTAAAATACCACAGAAGCAAAAGTGACGTTTCTGCTCTCCCAGGGACTTTTGATTTTGTATCATCTGAAAGCAGAAGAGCAATCTCGAGCACACGTGTCACACTCCACACACTCTTACAGAAGAGCACGGCACGCAGAGCGGTGCTCATCCGCTGCTCTTTCACTGTTTCTAAGTCTACACCACACATTTTAAGATCCTTTTGTCCCTGTATGTGGAAAGAACTGCCCGCACAGTCTCATTACATCCTACATTCAGAGCCCATATTTGGAAGCAATTTCACTAGCTATCTTCAGGCACATCTGAATCAATCGAGCTGTACTCTTAGCAAGGTTCTTTCCAGTTTTCCTGTCTCCCTTTCAGATGTCCAGTGTCAAAGACTGAAGTACAATCACAATTTGAGCAATAAGAGATTCAGGTTTAAGTGGATTTACGTTGGTCCTCGATGTTGCCCTTCTGCCTTGCGAAGATCTCAAATCTGATAATCAATATGTGCTCCGCGCGAGACAGTCCATCGTACTTCCTCAGAAACTGAAAGTTCCAAAATTCCAGAGCCCCATACCTGTGGTGCAAGGGCAGCTAGGAAGGGGAAGGAGAGGGAGGCTGGGGTTGGGGGTCGCCTGTCTCTCCAAGTAGGGACCTGCTTCCATTCCCCCTTACTTCTTTGGTTATCTCTGTTTACCTGGCTGCAAGAGAGGAGGGGATCCTCTGCTGATGGAAGGACATGGAGATGCTGGAGCAGGTCCAGAGAAGGGCAGTGAGGCTGGTGAGAGATCTAGAAAACAAGGTCTAGGAGGAACAGCTGTGGGAAATGGGGTTATTCTGTCTAGAGAAGAGGAGGGTGAGAGAAGACTTCATTTCCCTCTACCTAAAAGAAGGTGGTAGTGAGGCTGGTGCTGGTCTCTTCTCCCAAATTACTAATGACAGGACGAGGGGAAATGGCCTCAAGTTGCATCAGGGGAGGTTTAGATTGGATGTTAGAAGGAAGTTCTTTACTGAGAGGGTGATTGGATACTGGAATGGATTGCCCAGGGAGGTGGTGGTGTCACCATCCCTGGAGATGTTTAAAGAACAAGTGGATGTGGTGCTTAGGGATATGGTCTAGCGGTTAGACACTAGGAGCAAAGGTTGGACTCGATGACCCTGGAGGTCCTTTCCAGCCATGATGATTCTGTGATTCTATGGCACCGAACACTGGACACAGTTATTATTCCCTAAACTGCTGCAGTCACTACAAAGAGAAAAAATACCCAGGCAAGTAGGAAGATGTTTTGCTATCATTTGCAGCCACCACTGCCCCCCACGCACCCACACAAACAAAGGAAAACATCATACGACCCAGCTCACTCCCATCTCCTATCTTCCCCATGTACTTTGCTGTTATTATTCACCTCACATAACGAACAAAATCCTAATTAAACTAAGTGAAATAAAGCTTCTCTTTGGTTTTTGTTTTGAGGTTTCTGGACCAGATAATTATTTGGTCTCATAATCCTCAGACTAAGCTTCTCTGCCACACAAAAGGGAAAGTCATACAGAAAGGAAAGAGGCACAAGCTCTTACAGCAGCAGGTGCAGAGACTTCTTTGGAAGAACCAGCATCAACTTGCAAGCACACTGCCGTACAGGCCAAGGCAATTCAGAAGCCTAGCAAAGCTGGAGCTTTTTTCTTGGTACTCATCAAAAATAAGATAAACATCTGAAGTTCTAGTTACAGCATCAAGTCTGATGTTTTATTACAGCTGCATTTCACACAGCTGTTCAAACACAGTTCAAAACAAGAACATTACCTAAAAACATCCATTAAGTCACCCAAAAAAGCCCTGCAGTTCTAGAGAAACAAAGGAGGCACCTCAGCCTGCTTTTGTCTCCCAAAAGTGCTTCACACAACAATTATAAAAGTCCTGAACTCCTGATTTATTCAAGCAGAAATTGTGACTACCTGAAATTCAACAATGTGATGAGTTTCTTTACAACCACTCGAAATTCACTGGTAGTGTGATGAGTTTCTTCACTCCCATCCTCATTAGAAGATGCCTAGAGCAATTAGAGATCAAGAGATCTTGGTCACTTAAAAAGTGCTCTGCTGGATCCATTTGGTTCTCTAATGCTAAAGAAACTGTTTGGCTGGGATAAGGAGCAAAATGGGTAACTGTGTAAATCTAATTCTATTCAAACAAGAATTAAAAACTGATTATAGTGTTCACTGAAAGTGAGGTCAGGCACAGCAACTGTTGAACCAGTAAGTGTTAAAAATCCTAAAGGAGAGAAACTTTGCTGCCCAGTGCTGCAGACTAGAAGACTGAGAAAGCTGCAAGTTGTTTAAATCAAGCAGGCAGCTTTGTGCTGACTTTAGGAAAGGTGGGTGTGAAGAGGATAAATAGGGCATTTGCCCTCAGTAGTCTGCGTGGGAGGTTCCTCTCACCAGTAGCAGTTTAGGCTGAGCTAATACCTGAACTAACACAACACCCGCTGGAAGTTCACAAATCACAAATGAAAAACAGTGAAGAGTTAAAGCTCTAAAAAATACTAATGAATTCTCTTTATAGCTCTTTCATTGAAGTGCTCCTGAGCCCTTCAAATGGAGAACCGTACAGAGATGGTAGTCTCTCTCCTACTCAAAATATTGATAAAGGACTATTCGTTCAATCACTCCAAGCAAGCTATTAACAGGCTCCTCCGTGCCGCTGCTCCTAGCACTCCCTCATGCTCCTCAGACAGAAAAGGAGAAAAGGAGGCAGCACAGCAGACTGAAAACCTGCTCTCTCCCAATGCAGGCTACGCCAAACTGAGCATTCTCCTTGACAAGGCATCTCTTTCACTGTTTAAGCATTAATTGAACGTGCAGAAGATGTCAGAAAACACAGTGCCTCTTCTCAAGAGAAGATTTATAGTCAATTATTAATAAGTACCAGTAGCCACTGTAAAAGTGAGCTAACTGGCCCTATTTTCATTTTTAGAGAGTTTTGGTGACATAGAAGTACCCGTAGTTAGAAAATTTTAGATCCATATTTGTTGCTCCAAAAATAGAATGATGTGCATTTACAATATGAAATAAGAATTATAATTGAAAACAGATCAGGTGACAGTTGTGCAAGGGGAAGAAAGTTGTAATTCTAACCCTCTGCTATTTGAAGTGACTAGTTTGCATCACACATTGACTAGCAAGTCAGGCAATATGGTTGTTTCTTTTCAAATCAAGTAAAACACTGCAATATGCTAATAATCTAAAACAGTGATAAGAAAAAAGGATACATGAGGCTAATTTATCCCACTTCTTTCTTCCAAAACTACTTTCCCATTTTCTTCCACACAGCAGCGCGGAAAGCTCTTTCATGCTGACGGCAAGGACTGGATGATATGTACGTTTGCACTGCACAAGAGTTCCGCTGTGAAGTGGCTGGTTTGATTTCTCTCTTTGCCTGTACTTCCAGATAACAGTTTTATACTTGCGTGCACTATCTTTAAAAAGGTTTCATGTCTTTTGTCAGCACGTAACATGAAACCATCAGAATCATCTCCCGCAGCAAATGCATTTAGGTTTTCTCTACAAGTTTTTACTTTCCCTTCCCTTTTTTTCTTAAGAATTTATCTTTTTTTCCAAGTTTGAACTTCCAAAACACTAAGTTTCCAAAGACGAGCTAGACTGTGGACTTTTTAAACACGTCAGTCTTTACACACTGCCAAAACTCAGAGCATAGTTCATGCTGCTTCATTTTTGGTAGATGCTTCTTTCAAGCTGAACCAGGACAATGAAAGCTCCACATTTTCAGAGCTGTAAAACTGTGCATTTAGGAAACGGTGGAGTTCCTACTCCTAGATGCTTCACGTACATAAACTGGTACATAGCTCCCTGGAAACCTTGAGAAATACATATCTCAGAACCTCCAAAGCACCACTGACATCAACTAAGCTCTTTCCTCAAGAAACATACATAGCGATTCTTCTGCTGTCTCTAACACTGAGACTGAAAAAGGAAGATTCATTCTGAGTGGACAAGAAACAGTCGACTTACGAAACGCTTTTGTTCTAATTAAAGTTTTGCAATGAAACCACTCCTGAACCGTTACAAAACCTAATGTTTCAGCAACAGATGAGTGATTAATCTTTTGCTGGATTAACTGTAGTGGGAGTTAAACACAGAAAAATCCAGCATGCATGAGAAAAGGCAACTGAGTTACTTGGGGTTTGCCTCTTTCCACCAGCACTATATTTAAAGAACAGCTTGCTGTCCGCTAGTGTGGAATTTAAGAACAAGTAAGGGTTAATCATGATTTAGTCAATGCACTTGGGCTCCCTGTGGACCTCAGAGAGATAAAATCCCCAGCTTCCATTAAACCTATCTGTACCATTACACAGGTAGTACAGGTATCTGATAAACTGATTGTAGCTTTTCCCTTCATTCCTCCACCAGCAACATGCCTGAGGACAGTCTGAGCACTGCTAATGCACCTGTGTGATGGGAATGAAGGTTAACGTCAAGACAAGTCTGCCTAAGCTCCAAAGGAACCTGGTTGTGCCTTTCAGAATTCAGTCTCTGTTTACAAATACACACCTTGCAGCAAACTCAAAGGCCTGTAGAGCAATGAGGCCAGCTGTGATCTAGTTGATTTGCACTAGAGCAGGTCTGCTAACGTTCCTGACTTCTGCACATTTCCTAAAAGCAACACGAATGTCCAGTGGTAATAACTAAGAACAATATTTGCTTAGTCTTTAAATTGCCTTGAACAATGCCTATCAAGGTGATGGGTCACAGTGCTGAACCACCCAATGACTGTCAACGGACTGCTAACCATCTTCTCATTTTTCAGTGCGATCTAATTTGCAAAAGAGTTAATAAAGCTCTTAATGCTTTTTGGAACAGAAGTTCATCACTTGCAAATGGGGACCAGTAGAACAAAACTGAAATGATACCAAGACTAACTAGCAACAATCACTATTAAAATGCTAAATGCAAATACAAAAATAATGCTGAAAACCTTTAATTTGTTGTCAGTAATTAGCACAATTGTAGCCATCTCTTCTTTATTCATTATGTCTTTATTCTGTCATTTAAAACTATTTATAGTGACACTGGGTTGATTCACCATAATTTCCTTCCACCCACCACCTTTTATAATTTTTTCCTCCAGTAATTTTGTAAACTTAATGGTTTGATTTTTTTTCCATTTCCACCTACTGATATAAAACAACCTTTCTTCTATATTTTAAAAATAATAATTGGGGTCAGAACAGCACCCATTAAGCAATACAGTGCATGTGACTCTTCAGTTTAATTCCTTCTAATTCTACAGATGCAAATTGCCTCAATGAAGGAACAGAGTGTGCAGTGAAAAAGTGGTTACGTGTAGAAATCATGTGTCTAGTAAAGTAATACATTCTGACATTTAAGGCCTTTCTATCTTCTATTGTATGAATATTAATCATTATTTGCTTCCCCAGAATTCCACTTCCAATCTAACCTTAATCAAAGTGGTATAAAATACAAATAAAAATACAGTGCAATAAAATACACAATGGACACTGAAGACGGTTGATATTTAAAACACCCTACAAAAAAAAAAATCACATACAAATTCATCTGGAATATTCCTCACTTTTTTTTTTTCTTTGCCTCTTTTTTTTTTAGCCTCTGTGGGAAGCCACTAGTTTTCAACTTCCAATTCAACAAAAGTAAAATTGAAGTATTAAACTTGACCGTGCAAAAACGTTCCTAGTTGGTGTAATGATGGACCTCGGACACTGGCAACGTCTTGCAGTGGAATACATTTTATACACTTAATCTTTGACAGCAAAGCGAGATCATTAAATCTTGAGAATTGAGCTGTAAGAGACACAAAAGTTCCTGTTTCTCAGTTCTTATCAACTATTGTCTAGACAACAATATGGTTACTCATGATCAGCTCTCTAATCTACTTGGATAACCTTGCAGATTAGTACTTCCTCTTCGAGTTAATAGTTGCCATGTATTAAATGTACTTTCAACCCGACATATGAGTTGAGGCCAGACTTCTTTTCAATTTAACTGAATAAAAATTTCATTTGACCTAATTAATAGATACGCTCTCCATATATTCAGAACTATGTCTGTTTTGGGCACAGACAAACAACCAAAAAATCCCAGCCTGATAGCATTACAGACACAGATTCAGGATCACAGCTTTTTTTTTATTCTCTTGTGTCTAATCCTAACAGTTCCTATTTTCTATATATCATATAATAATAACTTTCTTATCTCTACACCTCATCATCAAATTACCTTCCCACATTTATTCTTAAGCCTTCTACGTCACACCTAGCACCCTTGCATGCATTTCTGCAAGCTTTTCTTGTGATAACGTTCTCTGTCTTTCCTCATCTCATCAGGGATACAGAGCTGTTCCCTGCAACCTCTTCTTCATGCTGATGACACATGTAGAGATTTACCAATATGCTCAGATTTCAAGGTGAGCAGAAAAGGGGGAGTGGGATCAGAATCATTAGGGGATTGGAAGGGACCTCGAAAGATCATCTAGTCCAATCCTCCTGACACAGCAGGATCACCTAGATCCAGTCACGCAGGAACATGACCAGGCAGGTTTTAAATGTATCCAGAGAACGAGATTCTACAGCCTCCCTGGGCAACCCATTCCAGTGGTCTGTCACCCTCACTGTGAAGAAGTTCCTTCTCATACTGATTTTGAGCCTCCTATGTTCTGTCTTACACTCACTGCTCCTTCTACCATCGGATGACACTGAGAAGAGCCTGGCCCTATCCTCCTGACACCCAGCCTTCATATATTTAGATACATTAATGAGGTGACCCCTTAGTGTCCTTTTCTCTAAGCTAAAGAGACCCAGCTCCCTCAGCCTTTCCTCATAAGGGAGATACCCCACTCCTTTCATCATCTTTGTGGTTCTGCACTGGACTCTCTCCAGCAGTTCTGTGTCCTTTGTGAGCTGAGGGAGTGGTAGGGGGTAGCAAAAGAGTCAGTAGCCTTGACAAAATAACGTAACAAAAATTACCCACTCTGAAAAGAAACCAAAAGCGATTATATATAAACTTCCTTATCAGCTAGAACATTTACTTAGTTTGGTTTCTGTGACTGTACTTTTGTAGAAGTTCATTGAGACACACAGAAACCAAAAGGAATGACAGATACAACTCCTGGAATGGCACAGTATTTAACAACAGGTAGGAAGTTTGTCTACTTCAGTGTCTGATTTAAAGATCCACTTCCAAATGCCACAGTCAACCAGTCAGGAAACAAAAATGGTCTTCTGTACTGATGTGTCTGATCAAAAGGGGAAGAAGTTAGTATTACACTGGAAGGGACCTTGAAAGATCATCTAGTCCAATCACCCTGCGCCAGCAGGATCACCACTTAATTTTTTTTACATAGAAGTTATTTTATTGAACAGAGCACCAATTACCAGCACTTGCTTGGAAATGTGGATGCGGTACACATAGGTTCACACTTCGCTCACGCTGGCACTGACGTACGCAAACACACCAGCAGTAAATCAAATCTGTTGCTCTTACACACACACAAGCCTCCAGAGACGTGTCTATGGAGCTATCTCTACCATCCATATAATAAAATGTGCAAACCAGGCGTGCAGATAAATAAGCCCTAACATGCCCTGCGCATACACTACACTTCAACTGTGCATAAAAGTTATCATCCCAAATAATATCTGAAAACAGTTTAAAGACTGGTGTAAAAATCATCAGTGGAAAAAAAAAATCCATTAATCTTCATTGCAAATGTTTGTTAAATGTAAACGTTGATATTCTGCTCCTTGGAAGAACGTTCCTCTGCAAGTGACATTTCTTGATAAAAAGCTTTAAAGTCCCAGGGTTCTCTAGATAAACCCCCCTGGCTTACTGATGCATGAATGCACTGAAATTGAATTATTGTACAACAGCAATTACTTTTCACAGTGCAGTTATAATGAGAATCGGCTTCACAATGAGCACCAGGTAGCTACAGTGGGGAAAGTTATTAAAAAGAAATCTCTTATTTGCATTTTCCACTGCAGTAATGGTAGTTGCCTTAAAGAAAAAGAATCCTTAACACTTGATTTGCCATCTTACAAGTAAATCAACAATCGGTTTTACGAGATTTTCTTTACTTGCAAAGTAACACTAATGAAAATAGAAATTTCACTGTATAGCTTGTTTCAATAATAGCTCTTTCTAACATTTCCTAATAACTTAATCTTTCATTTTTATTTCTTTTTCACTTGGCTCTGTCTTCCTACGATTTTTTTCCCTATTGCACCATTAACTAGGAAAAGTAAAAGGACCAAATGAGCAGCTTTAATTCTACCTCTTTCTCACTGTCAAGTAGCTGTTAGTTAGCCAGCATTATGGCATCATGCTCTGGTCCTCTTCAGTTTCAACTGAGTGAAGTCACTGAGGTAACATAAAGCCTTCTAAGAAAATAAAAGTGTTCAAAATCACAGCTAACTTTACATAAAGACCGATCGAGCACATTTTCTATGAGCGAAAGCACTAAAGGTCCAAGAAAAGCAACTGCGGCAGCACCACAAGTGACAGCAGACTATGCAAGGCTCTCAAAGGGATCGTTGGGGTTTGGCTGTAAAACAAAACTGACTGCTGAACAAAGCAGGAAACATTTCCAGCTACGGTGGAAATGCCCACTGACGGGCAGCAAGATCTTTTCCCAAGTTGAGTGTCAAAATATTAAGAGTAAATGGATGCGTCTACATTTGGCAGAGCTAGAAATAAAGCAACACTGAGGCAAAACCACTCTTCAGTGGTTTTATCTTAAATCACATCACAAGTATTTCAAAATCAGATCAGAAGCTGTCTCTCGAATTTGAATATTTAGGGTCGTGTCAGGAAGAAAACAGTTAACAGGAATGTTGTGAACAGACATAAATCTAAGGTAAATAGTGAACAACGGAGTGGGGGAAGAAAAGAAGTTGCTTGCAAGCGTTTCCGTCAGTAAGTAGACGACAAAAGGTTATATAACTGGTTTAGTACTTTCATTTTTCCATTTCTTTTACGTATCTGACAGCACGAAAACAGGACATTCTGTGATAGGATAATTGCATAGTGAAGGGTAATTCAAACAGTATGAATCTGATTAAAAAAAAATAAATCACACTGAATCAACTAATCACTATGAAAAGCGATGAGGAAGATAAAGATTCAACCAGAATCTAAAGGGGGAGCAGAGAGAACAGAGTTCAAATGTGATTAGCAGCTTCAAACAAATTAATGTGTTTGAAAGAAAAAGCAGAACAAAGACCTTGAAGGGCTTTCCAAGCCAAAACAATAATAGAAAACCCCTGAATACAGGTGAAAAAAAGTAAAATTTAAATAACAAATCTAGTGAGAGCTGGACCTATGCAGTGGTAACCCTGGTTCCTCCAGGAATGTCTATATTGCCAAGTCCTTCTTCTCGGCCTTTCCTACAAACTAAACATTTTGTATACTGTGGCTTTCAGCACGGTCAGCAAAGATTACTACATCTGCAAGAATCTGAAAACGTATGTTGATTAAAATACGTTCTCTGAAAAAGTATTTCATATGAAGCCATTCATTACACGATGCCTACTTGAAGCTAACTGAACTCTTCTGCAGTCTAGGGTAACAATTTGGGGTAACACTGGAACACATTTTCTGGGCACTTGGATTGGAACCTTCACAATGGTCACCCCTCATTTGCAGGGACTATAGGGACTTTGAAAGGTTGTGTACATTCAGCACTTAACCCAGTATTACCAACAGCCTATCTAAAATATTACTCTGGATTCTAGCTTTTAGTGATCTGGTTTTCACCAGATGTTTGTGGCAAAATTCTGCTATTGTCCAGGCCACGTGATGCAGTATTTACTTTGCTTCAGCATGGAGTAGAGGTTTTAGGACCTCTCTCATGTCTTCGTATACGAAGAGAAAATCAGCTCTGATGTACCAAAGATGGAACTCACAGCAAACCTACACTGCAGTGTTGTATTTATCAGCACATCGAATACTAGGCGGACTAAGAAAACATAACAGGTTGCTCAAAACATATCTAGCAACCAAGAGGAACCACATTATATAATTATGCAAAAGCAACTCTTTTGGAAGCTACACTAAACAGATCAATTTTAACAGAAGTGCAAACCAAGCTTCCAGCTTCCTTTCCAAAGATGGAACCTTTCCAGAGAAGGGTCTGGATCTCAGTCACTTTTCCTGGCGCTCAAACCCTTCCACACAATACATAACGCACGGCTTAACTTCACAGAATTTGGGCTGGTTTTTTAACTCTGAGTATGGTGGCCTGTACTGGTCCCATGTTTTTCATCCTCTTAGAATAAAAACACCATCTGTACCAAGAGACCAAACCAGTTCTAAACATACAAACGTGAGAAAACATTGGTTACAAACCCTGAGAGGCGAGGAGTTCTTCCTCAACGGCATTTCATGCTGACAGAACAGAGCTGCTCTGGCCAGCAAGCAGCTGCCGATCACTTTGTGCTCTAAACACGTGCTGCTCTGAGAATGGATTTTTAGCATTCTTGTGATTTCAAAGCAGCAGTTTTTCTCTTCTGTGGGACAAGGAAAACAAGCCCTGCTACATCCCCATCTCCCTTCCCGAAGCCTATGTTCTGCAGGCTTCTGGAAGCTCTTGTACACATCTGAAAGTGCAGTGTTTGTCTGAAGAACAAACGGTGAAAACAGCCTTGCAGAGTTCCACGTTTACTGTCTTGCTCTACTTCCCCGCCAAGTGTACTCAGTTTACAAGCTGAAGTACGGTTTACTTCACTGCCAGTCCAAACAATTCAACCTCTAAAACGGAGCCAAATTCCTTCCTCCCTTTTGCACTGTAAAAAACATTAAAAGGCCAAATGAGGAACCCTGTCTGCAGTTACACAAATGGGATCTCTGTCCTTGGGTGATGCCTTCACCTCCACAGCTGAGACACAAAGACTTTCAACTCGCTCGAGCAGATCAGTCTGGCTGAACAACAGTATCTGGCGGTAAACAGCATCACCACAACATCCTGTTAGTTTCTTAAGTAAGTGATATAACAGCAACTACTACTACAAGCAGTAACTTAAATTTTTAGCAAAGAATAATGCAAAATACAAGCTACAACAGGAAGACCTTTTACTCTTGGGAACAGGAACACTACAATATAGTAAATCACAGGTAAAAAAAACCAACCAAAACACTCCGAGTTCTAGAGTAAATCAAATCTAATGGACATTAGCTACTACAAGTGAAGAATTAAATTGGAGGTACAAAAGAAATCCCCAAAAGTAACCAAACCCCAAAACATATGGCTAAACAGAAAGCTCAGTGCAGTTACTTAAGGACCATTACCAAATTTCCTTTAGAGCAATAGACTACTTATCACAACCATAGGGACTTTGGATTAGAGGTATTTGCATCTTCTTCTAGATTTGAACGAAAGGACAGTTATTGAATTCAAAAGATTCAGTGTAATATTATTTTTATAGTAATGAGCAGTGAAATTTAACCTGCTTTAGTTTGATATTTTGAAACTGAACACTTTAACACACAACCATATGCAGTTATGCTTTACTGGACACAGGCTAGTAGCCCAATTCTCCTTACACTCTCATTTATCTATTGATAGCTTAAATAATTTATATCTGTTCTCTTGAATAATGATACTGAAATACTTCTGAACACTTCAGCATTTCCACTTCAGCACCTTCCATCTCTAATACAGCCTTCAGAGCACAGCCAAAGCTATATACTTATTTTACACCGGAGAATGAAATAGCAGATTGATCTGCTGCTTACCCGGACAGCTTCAGACTTTTTATGAAACATCTCTTCCATATTTTTTGCTAACTTTTTCACAAGCTGAAGGCCATCGATTTCTTCTATTGCAACATCCTTCTCATATTCTTTGTATTTCTGGAGGAAGACAAATAAATAGATTACATTGGTAGGTAGGTAGATAGGCAGGTAAGTAAGTAGATAGACAGACAAGTAATGAAACAGCCGAAAAGTTTACAACTAATTATTAAACTCATGTGATGATTTTGCTGATGTTCTTAATTTCTTTGAGGTTTTTGTATGAGAAAAAGATGCTTTAGTTCCAAATGCTGCCACAGGGACAGAACAGCCGGGTTACAGCCAGAGCTCAGTTAAGAATTAGAAATATTTATCTCATGCACTGTAGGAGAATGGTAACTCCACTTCACAACATTTCAATTACTCCTCCCCACAACTGAACAATAGACAAAAAAATAGTACAAATTCTCCATATCTCATCCAAAAATCATTTGAAACCAGTGATATTAACTCCCCGCAGATGTCTTTCACGAGCCTTACACCATACTCACATCGCTACAAGCTTATCTCGCCATTCTTAATGT
The DNA here is from genome assembly GCA_013400115.1 of Rhinopomastus cyanomelas. Classification (NCBI taxonomy): domain Eukaryota; kingdom Metazoa; phylum Chordata; class Aves; order Bucerotiformes; family Rhinopomastidae; genus Rhinopomastus; species Rhinopomastus cyanomelas. The sequence goes on along the minus strand of VXBP01004956.1, from coordinate 291,301 downwards.
TTCATGCTGAGAAAACTCTAAATAAAACACATAAACATGAGTCTATTCAAACGGGAGCATAAAAGTATCCTTTATACAATATGGATGAGCACTACCTTATGGTCTTTTTTCACAGTGTGAATAGTTCTCAGAATGGCTAAGCAGTAAAAACATATTCAAAGCTATTCTGCATACCAACATCTTTCTTTATCAGTGCTTACAATGAAGCTCACAAGGATTTATTTTTTAGGAAGCATTTAGCAATGAGAACATTCCTTATTCCCTTGTCATTCCACTACAGCCTGTATTCCAAGCAGTGATGACTTTTAGTCTATTGTTTCTTTATCTCCATTCAAAAGCTGTATGGCTGTGATGAACTAATCATTGCTCATTACTGAACCCTTAACCTATCCAGACAATGGTACCTCCACAATGCCACAAAGAAGATGAAAAGCACACCTGGCTTCTGCAAGATTTAGCCGTATGTGCAAAAAATACCTTCCAAAGCTCCAAAGTACACTCCTAAGGGCAACCCACAGCAAAATGCTTGAGTCAATAACATGGGCTGGTATTAAAAAGATTTATTGTTCAAGTTTGTCTAGAGAACTACAATTATCTCCCGTATATGACTCCAGATAGAGAAGGAAGGATAAGTGTATCAAAAACAGTAACTCAAAGCACTAAAACGATCAAAACACTGAATAAATTTGGACCAGTCTTTTCCTGGCTGGTGATGGAAGGACTCTCTTGTAAGAGAATGCCGATACGTGTTTTACCCTTTTCTTTTGACCAGACTCATTTTCAAGGCAAGCAGCAGTCCAGACTTGCTTTAATCTTTATATTTCCCTGTGAAAACGTGTGAGAATGTTTTGATAAGCAAAACAAACATCATTTGCTGACAATTTAATGACCAATCGGAAAAAAACCCCTTTAGTTGGCAGTAAGTATTTGGGTCACCAATTTTTTAATGTCCTGTACTTCCATTAATAACTTCACTCTTCACATACTATTTCCTGTTATGAGGCTCTGTTCTAGCTGAGATTTTAATAACAGACAAAGCAATCGAAGAACCCTCAAGCAGACCACCTACATTGCACTCCTTGGAGACAGGAAGGCAGGCTTGGGCTTTCCCTCTTCTCCGTTTGCATTTAAATCCCATAAGCGGAGTTCTGGCTTCAAATCTGCAAGCCCATGTATGGCTACACTCCACTTTGAAGAAATTATTTTATGATGGCATAGTGATTTGTGTACAATTTTTAAAAAATACCAGAGAAAATACAAAGAGCACAGCAGACTAGAGAGAGAAAAACACCAACTACTAACTGTGATAAAATGTAGTCAATTAATAGAAACTTGGAAACATTCACAATCAATTAACGATATCAAAGTCTGTCCATGTGCCACAGGATTTGAAGCTCTGGTGGATTTAAAACAAATGAAACAAAATGAACTGCCACAGGCAACTATTGTATTTGTTATGTCAACAGATCAAGCAGAAATTTAGAATCACTTCCTTCGAGCTGAACAGATCATGTTCAATGTATCAAGATCTGATACAAAAAGTTTCCTTCAGACTTGACCTTTGAGTTCTTGGAAAGCATTCTGAAATGCGTGCCTTCAAGAGAATGTTTTCTGGTCATCAGATTTATTGATTTAAGCTTTGCCATCAGGAGAATAAAACCAAGAGATGATTCACTGCATTCGTCTGAAAACTGAATGGGACAGTCAAAGTTGACAGATTTTATGGCCACAGAGGATCATCCCATAGAGTCTATTGAGCTGCTGCAAGAACTCTTCTCAATTTTGAGCAACTGGTGCTTAGGAAAGTTAATAACTGCACTCAAAATAGATGGGAATTATTCTAATCATCCTGATTTTATAATTAGGGCAGTACATGGCACCTAAGTGCAGTTATTCCTAATTCAAATGCTACAGTCCAGCATAAAAAAAATTTAAAAGATAATTGGAAGAAGGAGAAAACATTATTCAAGTTCTGTTTGAAAGGACCACACACCTGGTATGAAGCATGTCTAGTCAGTTGTTGGAAACCGTCAAAACCATTTGCCAAGTAATGTACTTGATCTGTAGGACCTTGGCAACCAGAAGTTTTACAGGGTAACAGTTTAACAGAAATGTTAATTTTTTAACTCTTAGTGGAAGATTCCAGAACAGGAGAAATTATGTGTTTGGAAAGAAACAGCAGCTGTTTTCAGTGTCCTTGTGCTCTAGCAATTGTGTCTGGAGGGAAGAGGCACCAGCTTAATCTGTGCATGTTCATATGCTTCACCTCTGTACTCAAGGTGCACGAGGCTGGAAATTTGGATTCAAGCTAGAAAGCAGTTTGATTTTCTAACAATTGCCAATACAAGAAATCTGATTCATAACAGATGTTGGGGAAAAAATCCACACAAAGAGAACTGTAACAAAGGATGCTGTTAACAACAAATTCTTCTCTGATCTGCAGGCCCTCATCTCCCTATCATTAGGGTTTTATCTAGCAAGTTTGGTTTTAATTTAAATCAAGTAGCCCAAACAGCAAAGACACAGTCCCTGTGAAATAAATTTCTAGTAGTTTTTAAATTAAATGTGTTTTTTTATTTTAATATAATCTTTAGAAAATATGTTGCAGTTAGGCAAAGTGCTATCAAGGACAGCAAGGAGAAAATCCCAGATTCTGTGCCAGGCCATCCTTCATATTCCAACCTGCAAACTGCCTTCTAGTACTACTCTGACTGCCTCTTGCAAGCAGTGCCTTAAATGGCCATTCCCTTCCACTGTAATAAAGATTAATCCAAAAATAAAGGCTATATGTGTGGCTTTCTGAGGAGCTGATTTAAAAAAAAAAAACCTTGAAATCCTGGATTATTTTCAATGTTTTAAATTTTATTCCAGTAAGAGATACTGACAAATTCTCATCAACATATGTGACATCCCCAGCAATACACTTGTGCTCATATTGAAGGGAAAGCCAACAGCCTTAACTTTGCCATAACTAATTGACTTGCGTAGCAAAGTGTGTGAAAATGCAGTCACAGCCAGACATTACTTTTGATAAGTGAATTTCTAATAGTCTAGAAGATCAAGCAGATACAACTTCCAATTTGCTGCATTATAGAAAAAAACCTGAAAAATTGATTCTTTCTGCTTGCAAAAATAGGCATTTGCTGAGAAAATTTCTGGGGAGACAGGAACATCTATCATTGGAGAAAGCACACAAAATGCATTATTTCCTCAGTATCTGTTTTGCCAGATCGGGTCACATAAGTCACAGAGTCAGCCAGCACTTCCCTGTCAGAACTTCGAAAGCTTCGAATGGATTGAAGTGTTTTCCTTCACGGTAAATCATCACCTAGAAATAACGCACCAGAAAGCGATGCAAAAGTCAAGTCTGAAGTACTTAATGCAAAGCAAGTACTTGGCATTGAAACCTCAATGACAAAAACCCACCCACAAAACAAAAGCCAAAACGAACTCCCAACCACAACCCCAATGCAGCTCAAGTGATCGGGGAAGAAAAAGAAGCCAGACAACTTCAGAAAGTTGCCGTGATAGCTACAGCTTGAAAAGTTGCTCCTTGTTTTGCCTGCAAAGAGGAAGATGACCTCGTGTTCCTGTCTAGGTCTACTTCTATCAGTGTTTATCAAAATGAAGTCATTGCCTTTATGCTTTATATAAAAATACTTCAAGTTTTGTACAAGTGCTTAAACAGACCTTACCCTCTGCTTTTTCAGAACCATTTATGGTGAAAGTTCTTCCCACTCCCAGGGATCTTCAGAGCCAGTAACTACTACTATCACCTTAATTAAAGGAAGGTATATACCCAACAGGAATAACCCTGTAAAAGTTATGTGTTGGTTTGTGTTGTTATTGTGCACCTCTGCTGTGCTCTGCAGCTCCAGTTTGAGCAGTTGTATGCACTTCCAGACGGTGCCACGCGAGATGTTTCACTGCACACACGTTGTGTTTATACGCGCATGGACATGGGTTTTGTTTTAGAACGAGAAAGCGGCACAAGCATGCAAATGAAAGAACAAATATCCCTTAAATCTAAACGTTGTTGCCACGAAAATAAGATTAAATGCATGTTTATGCCATGCTGCTTGCAAAAAAAAAAACCCCAAACAACAAAACCCCCAAAACCCCACACCAGAAGTACTTGCAGATATGCGAGTCTCACCATCGCAAATGTCAAATGTTATTACAGCAACAAACATTTCTGATTAAACCACCCCCCTTAGATTTTAATTGCCATCCACTGCCCAGCAGGAAGGCTGTGCTATGCATTGCTTGAACCCTTTAAACTTGTTTCAGATGCTCTGCCATGTAGGTCTTGACAGCGACTCCCACAGAAATGCTGATGAAGGCCCATACGAGTTAGCTGGCTGGTTAGAACTACTCTGTACTTGCGATGCTCTGAGAACCAAATGTAATCAATGAGTCTGCAAAGAACTTACAGCTAGTCAAATCTGCAGCTCTCAGTGTGGTTTCTTTAGTTACAGAGTCAAAAGCTATGTTAATCTTAAACACAGTTCTGACTCAGTTAATTCCTAACCCCTAAACCCACGGATTTTTTCACTGATCTTCATTTTCATATCCAAAGTAACCCTGGAGTTGTAGGTCAAGTTCTTGAAGATTGTAGGCATCAAAAGGTTGACAACACACATTTTTAAGCCTCAAGAAAAATGTCTTCTCCGTCACTAATCTACTTTTTATTGCAATATTAAAATAATGCTCACATTGATTTTTTTATGCCCTTCTCATTGCACAATGAATTTGTTTTACACACGTCACGAAGAGCACTTAACAAAATTTGAAACAGGGTACTTTACAATCACCTCTTCCTTTTCACATTCTGTGGGATTTGCTGGGGAGGTTTTGTATTTATGACATTAGGTGCAGCCTTACACCGTTACTGGCTCTGCCAGAAGTCAAGGAGCTATGCACAGAGCAAGGCTTTCCACTATAAGCAGAATATGGCTCTCAGCTTTTGCATCAAAAATGCTCTTGATATGGAAAGTATATTGATATGGAAAGCACATCGTAAGGCGATGCTCCTTTAAAGCAACAGCCATGCTCAAGTTACCAGGACACAGCTCTTGGAGTCCTCTCCCACTCCAACACGTTCCCTCCACACAAAGGACATGGTAAAGCAGTTCCCAAGAGAAGTTTTAGAAATGTACAGAAGAGCTTCTAAACACTTCATCAGAAACAGAGGCGTAACTGAGTGTACATGTGCTGTCAAAACAAACCTCAATTTGAAGCCACATAAGAAGCAGTCTGCAGGACTTACGCGTGCATGTGAGTGACAATCTGAGCTTCTCCACTGAGCAGAAGGATACTCAGATGGCACTAGCGCAGCAGAGAAGTCTAATGCAGACGGTGCACTCATCTGATAGACTGATCTGTGAATCTCTCCATAGAAAAAGGTTCTCTCTTTCCCACTATCACACTGTTGATGCTCTCAAGCCCTCAACAAAAATATATTCGTTCAGAACTGGTACAGAATTTTTCATTTAGAGAGCTCCAAAGACTTTAGCAAGTGAGTGTATCTGATAACGTCCATTCTGTACAGGAGGATATCGAGATACACAAATTCAGCAACAAGGCCAAGGTCACACAGCAGTTCAGAACTACTGGTCACTCTTCCAGCACCCTGCCCCACAGACAACTTTGTTAAGTTCAGCTTGATCTGCATGGCAAGATGAGTTACAACGGCACATTGCTCACCTTGACGTTAGAGAACTCCTTGATAATTAGGAGTTTGTGTTACACCACATTACACACTCCTATTAACCTTCCCTCAACCTCTCTGTGTTGATGAGATTCATCGGCAATGACCAGCGTGGCAGCACACTCTTTTTCTGCTGAGAAAATGTGATTTGCTTCAGCAAATGACTCTGAGGGGTTCTACACTAGCCAGTCACGTTTGACTTTTGACACGCACTGGTGTTGGAGGAGGTCCTGTTGCCTCCAACTCCCACTTAGTTACTTTATAAAACACCCTTGGAATGTAAAACATTGGACTATGCGTTGCATACTGTTTGACTATGATCAGCCACTCCAAGTTGTAGCAGGTATATTATAGCCAAAAATCAGCTACCCTGGGAGATTTGTTCTCATCAGCACACTTGACAAGGCTAGTTAGCTACTGCTTTCCTTGCAAACCACTTACACTCTATCTATCTCACAGTCATTGCAAGGGCACTGTATCCCCAGCGCATTTAATCTTTACAAAGATGTTTATTTCTGGCCTATTTTTACCTCATTGTTAGATGGAAGTGCTACAAAAACAAATCAATTAAAGCATTAGGCTGAACGGCAGTCAAAACCAAGCAAACCAACCCAGTTCCTGGTTTAGTAATATTCCTCTGCCCTCTCTATGAACTGTGCCCACACAAGGTGTCTCCTCAAACCTTTTTACAGCTGGACATGGATAGGGAAACCCTGCAAACAGCAGCAATGGGAATCCGTGCCGAGTAAAAGCAGCCCGGACAGTGCAGGAAGAGCACGTGGCACAGAATGTTTCTCATCACATACACAAATTTTAATAGCAGCAGTCACACTGGTGCTGCAGTAATTACAGTGTTATCTAGTAAACAGATAAGGAAACACTCCAGGAGTCTCAAATGCTTGTTCTCCGAGACTAATCCAGTGTCACAATTTTTACGTGAAGTAATAAGCCCCTGCCTAAGCACCCGCCACCAGAAACCTGTGATCTCAGTTAGGAGGTCTAACTCTAAACAGTCAAACAGAAGTCAGGAATGCAGCCCAACCTTTCTCTTTAACAGACTTGCTTTGTGTTAGGGCTAACAAAACACATTAGAGAAAGTTTATGCCTTGCTGCTGTGGCAGAGGCCAAGGGGACTTCAGAGTCATTAGGGATTGGAAGGGACCCAAAAAGGTCATCCAGTCCAATCCCCTGACACAGCAGGATCACCTAGACCAAGTCACACAGTCAGTCAGGGTTAGAAGGGACCACAGGCCTTCCAACTCCCCTGCCATGGGCAGGGACACCCCACCCTAGATGAGGCTGGCCAGAGCCTCATCCAGCCTGGTCTTAAACACCTCCGAGGATGGGGCCTCAACCACCTCCCTGGGCAACCCATTCCAGGCTCTCACCACTCTCACAGTGAAGAACTTCCTCCTCACATCCACTCTAAATCTACCCATCTCCAGCTTTGCTCCATTCCCCCTAGTCCTGTCGCTACCTGACATCCTAATAAGCCCCTCGTCATCCTTTTTGTAGGCCCCCTTCAGATACTGGAAGGCCAAAAGACTGCCAGTTCACCATCCTTCTTGATTATAAACTCAATCACATTGAAAAATGGCTAGACATGCAAATTACTATCTTGTAGATACATTTAGACACCTGAAACATCTTCACAGGTGTTTTAAGAGCCAGTTAACTAAGACTATTAAAAACTGCTTAGAACTATATTTCACAGAAGCTACATTTGCCTCTGCTTTAGAGACCATCATAAAGTCCTCAGTTCAGCCAAAGAACATTTTGGAATTGCCCTGCAGCCTCCTTTTTTTCATTAAGATGTACTTGATACTCTTGAAAATTCACTAAAGAATTTGACATGAAATGATTTAAACGATGAACAAAGAACTATAGGTATAAGTCTGTAGAATCACAATGTGACCCAGAGGACATGTTCATCTAAGGCAAAGCCATCACTATATCTTCAGGGGAAAGCAAGTATATTAGAAGCCTGTACATCTAATCTCCTCCTCACACAAGTCTGACAAAATTTGAGAATGCAGTACTTTCTTCCTCAATAGTTATTCTGAGATACTGAAGATTCAGAAAGGAATCTGACAGGTCGTGATGTTTTCTTTTGTACACCTAACTGCTATTGGTCTTCTCTGAACACCTTTATGGCTCCTGGGAACAAGAGCAGCCAAATAGGCAGCACACTTTGTAGATGCGTCCTGTGACCTTACAGCACAAACTAATTCTTTCAATGAGACTTCCTTTATAGTGTGTGCTCTCGTTACACTTCCTTTCATCACTGTGCCCGTGTCTCTGCGGACCCACGACTGCCTCTCACCCAGCTGGCTTTCTGCTTTTAGTAGAGGATGCTTATTTTCCACCTCAGGAAAACTAGACTCCCCATCTTCCAGTGATGCCCCTAAATAAGCCTTAAAATAAAATTAGAAAGAGATGAAAGTGAAGCATAGACATAAAACATCACCTGTATTCTGAAGACAAACCTTTGCTTAGCAGCAGTGATGTCCAGTGACAAGGTTTAGAAGTACTGCTCACTTAGAAGAGCAAATGCTTGTAATTCCTCCAAAAAGAAATGCAATCTCATCTCAGCACATGAACTGGTCACAATTTGCCATGTTCTCTGTAACTAACATTGGCTTGCTTGGACAACACCTGTAAACAAACCTTCACCCTTTGCATTGTGCTGGACCCTTCAGCATTAACTCTCAAACGGGCTTTACTTCACTGTTTGCCGCTATGAAGGACGCGGCATTGATCGCTGCCCTTATGTCTCATCACTGTGCTTTTCTGTATCCTCCTGATAAAGACTTTGTATTGATTTAGAAGTTTAGACAGGTGTCAGACCACTACGTACCAAAGTGAACTTCCAATAACAAGAAAAAAAACACTACATCCAAACACCTAAACTCAGGTACCTCAGTTGAGGCTTCCACTTGGTCATTTCATTACTCAGCATGAAAAACTATTTTATTTTCAGAATCTGAACTCCCCGCGGTCACATCAAAGCCAGCAATGCCAGTATGTTCTCAGCTTCTCTAAAAATCAGACAACATGCACATTGTGAATTAAGCAAGCAAACCATTAAAAAACCACCAAAATTTGGAAAGAGAAGTAGAGCATTTGGCACTGGCTGGGGATGGGAAAATAACGTTTGTGGGTTTGCCGCACAAGCTAACGCGCCTCACTGTCATGTGCCGCTGTCAGCCGTTGGTAAAACTTCACAAGAAACAGTAGAGGATGGATCCCCTTTCTGTACATTCCGGTAAAATAGTACCTCCATCATTATTTCTTTCACAGCATCATAAAGCAGACTGATGAACACACAAGGAGAAAAGGGTTCCGTTTTGACAGACAGACCTTGTTCAATCCAGTATTCAATAACTGCCCTTGAAAGATCATAATGTGATATAAACCAACGTCCTGCTCAACAGCATTGCCCAAAACGTTTTCTCTTTGGACCATGTGGGGGGTTGGACTGGATGATCTTTTGAGGTCGCTTCCAATCCCTAATGTTCTGTGATTCTGTGGTTTATGCTGTGGCAGGGGGATTGGACTAGATGATCTTTCGAGGACCCTTCCAATCCCTAATGATGTAGCTATCACACCACTTAGCTATACTCTTAGACTGGCATTTGCGTATAGGAGGCACGCTGCTAGTTCCCGGTACATGTTTTCCCCTTAACAGATTTTCCTTGTGCATTTTGAAACATGAAATGTGAAAGGTGCTTTAAAAAAACCCCTATGCACAGAACAGTGGACACATCAAAACCACAGCCTCAGCTCTTGATTTATTTTTGGTATGTTGATTCTTTGTTTTTTTTAATGGAAATTGGATTAATATCCAATAGCCTTTGTATCACATCATACTCATCTCTGCTATGTAATCCAAGTAATCCAAAATGTCACTGCAAAGAGTAAATAAACCCCAGGAGAAAGTGAAAATTTTGCAGAGGGAAGTGTGAGGACTATCAAACTCAATCTCAGTCCATAATTTCCTCAAATTGAAAAGACAAGACATTTTACTGAAGTGTATATAGCTCCCCGATGACACCACATTTATCAAAATGTATGCCAAAGCCTAACCAAGTTTGGACCCTTTGCTTAGAATCTTGTACCTATTCACGCCTGCATTAGTCTCTTCTCTCTGTTCCCTCCTCTGGGAAAAAAAAACCTTCACTGTTTGTGTGTCAGTATTTGATCAGATCGGAAACATTACCACAGATCACCAGCGTGGTTTTTGCAAAACCAAGAAACCTTTTCCAAATCTAACCAAACTGAATCTGAATTAAGGCTGACTCAAGTCAACCATCTACTCCAGGAATCTATACACAGCCTAACACATCTACCAGAAAGCACACAGAGCTTTTGCACTAGAAAGGACCCAAGAGCGGCTTCTGTTTTGCTTGGTCAATAAACCACTATTCATGATAATGTACCTATGAATTAAAGAGGCATCAATCTGCATAGCAGAGAACAGAAGCCATGAATAATAGCCAAATCAATACTATGAAGTCGTAAAGAACACAGTGTGCTCTCCTCCAGGCTAACAGTAATTAATTTACTCCTGCTCCCTTCACACACAAAAGGAAGCTCCTAGTAGAACGCTTTAATCACATACCAGTTTTTTAAATAAGGAAAGACAACATACTGCTGTCTCCTTACTGTATTTTTTCTGTTCTTGTGCTTATAGCACCTTAACAAAAATTAACTTTATTTGCACACTCACAGAGAAAACAGCTTCTGTTTCAGGAACTTAAAAATACCAGCCAGCTTATGCATAAGTACTACAGCTTGAAAGTTTGCTTCTTAAATACAAAATCTTGTTCTAGTTGGAGATGCCTTTGTATAAACAGCTGACATCTAGAACCACATTTGTGATACAAATAGGCTACTAGGGAATGTACGTATAAAAATGTTTTAAGCCCTTACACGGGTCACTATATGTTAATGGAAAGCCTTAGCGCTGGAAAATGAAATCTTTGCTTATGTTTGTTTGATTAAATACCACTAGCCAGTTAAAAACACCCTCTCTGCAATTACAAAAGGACTCTTTTCATATGGTCAGCTTCCAACAGAACCTTCTCATGAAATAAAAAGGTTAGGTGGTCCTGTTACTTTGAGGGTCTGCCCCTACACCCCAACCCTCGAGAAGAGGAAACACAATGGAGGAACAGGTTCTCAAATTTAAGGAGTGTCATTGCTCTCTGAAGTCTAGAATCTTAGTATTCATTGTGTATGAATTCTTCTACCTACTATTTCTACACAAAGTAGGTTTTAAATGGCTACAATTAACAGTACATTTTCACAAAGAAATCGCAGTTAAAGTTTCCATTTTTAACACCTATTCTTCTATGAAAGAATATTCTTCTATTCTTCAGCAAAGTGCCACCGGCAGACTGCTAGTATTTCATTGCTTAATAAAAACACAATTTTGCTAGACTTCAGCACATCGAATGAAGCTGCCCGAATCACAGGTTACAGCTAGTCGGGCCATTGATAAATTCTCCTCTGCTCGCCACAAAGCAACGACCTTCTTGGTGAGCCACAGCCAGGTCTCCACTACAGTAATTAACATACACTCGAATTAAAATCACAAACGTATCTCTTGAAGTAGACAGAACAAGTCAGCACTTAGAGCTTTGTGTGCATTAGGGTCCTGGTGGTCATTTCTGATTCTCAACACGTTCCTCTGTCGTTTTGCTAAACTCACGTCATCAAGCTCAAAAAGGCCAACTTCTGAGACCCAGCTTTTGTCGATTTACCACCAACCGTAAATCGACGTAGGGTCACATCTCCGTCTTGTGACCTGTGAAAGAACATACTGCAGATAACCAAGGGCAGAATAATTTCCAGCACCAGATTTTGTCTTGTTAATCTACTGAAAAATTACAATAATTATTTAGATTCTTGTCCAAATCTACCCTGCAACATCCACACAAAATAATGTGTCCCTTACTACTACTAATGTGCAAAGAAGAGCGTACATCAACAAAACGTAATTGTGACGAGCGGACTTTCTGCTTGCATTTGGAGGTACAGCAGAGAGTGCTCGGCATGCACAGGACTGCCAGAGGCATACATCTGTTTGTGCAGTTCTAGTTCAGTAGTTTAAGGGATGAAGTATCACCTCATTACAGAACTGCCATGTATGAGTGAATTTGTGGCGCTTGCCCTCCTCACAGTCAGACAGTTCTAATCTCCTCGAAAACCACTGTGGCAGCACAGAGATGAAGTGTTAAGCTTATCAGGCCTCATCTGTACCATCACCTACTTAGGTAAGCCCAGACCATCCATTTCTCTGTCATTTCTTTGTTCCTGAGGTGCCTGAATGCATAATAGCTACTAGCAAAAGATGCGAGATATCTTCAAGACGTTGCAAGAACATCACCTATATATATATACATATGCACTTATTATATTTTTAAAAGGAAAACTGAAAGCAGTTCACAAGCACCACTTCAATAATAGGTGCTGTTTTTAATAGGTGTAAGAAAAAACCTGCTGTTTTTTCTTACACTAGAATTCTGCCTCCTACTACTGGGACACAACCTGTCACAACAACGCTATTAGTATCTTTTCTAGTAACTCAATACTTGCACTGAACATATTGAGTCTGAAAAAGCCTGTCCTCCTATTATGGTAACAACTGTGACAGGTTCTGGTCACCAAACACCTGGCATAGTAAGAACAACTTCGTCTTCAGCCAGTCCTTTTGGGCAGCATCATGCAAAATCAGAGATTTACTTTGGGCACTAAAGGGAGGGGGTCAAAAAAAAGGGTTGTTCTTATGTGGCATTAAAAAAGGCATCCAAAAAAGGTTGCCTTAAATGCATTTAAAATAAAGTTCTGTGTCAATCATCTGTGTTTTGTAACACAATCTGCTTAGGAGACCAACCTGCCTTATGGATTTTTATTTCAGGCTTAGGGTACGCAGTGTTAAAGACGAGCAACTGCACCCACAAGAAATCCTAAACACTTAGGAAAAAATTGAAGTGGCCTGTAGAAAAGTGCTCTGGGCTATGTAGAAGATTTGCTCTCACAGGACAATCCTACGCACAAATACAGGCTGAGCAGAGCATGGATTTGGAACAGCCCTAGCGGACAAAGACTTGAGGGTCAATGAAAAACTGAAATATTTCTTCTAAAAGGGTATGGTGAGAGAGTTGGGCTTGTTCAGCCTGGGGGAGAGAAGGTTCCAGACAGGTCTTCCTGTGGCCTTCCAGTATCCGAAGCAGGCCAACACAAAGCCAAGGAGGGACTTTTTTACAGGGGCTCGTAGTGATAGGAGGAGAGGTAATGGATTTAACGAGAGAGAGAAGATATAGACTAAAAATTAGGAGAAGTTCTTCATTGGGGAAGTGGTGAGACAGTCGAACAGGTTGCCCAGGAACACCGTGGACACCCCATCACCTGGTGTTCAAGACCAGATGGGACAAGACTTTAGCAACCTGGTCATGTGGGAGGTGTCCCTGCCCATCTAGTTTGGAACTAGATGATCATAGGGTCATCATAGGATGTTAGGGGTTGGAAGGGACTCAAGAGATCATCAAGTCCAACCCCGCTGCCAGAGCAGGACAAAACTATTTCAACTTATTTTATGATTCTATGTTGAAAGACACCTTAGTTGAAATAAGAATGTTTTCCAGCCTTTAAAAACAAAAAAAACCCACTTGGGTCATAGTCAGCAATTTTCTTTTGGTTCATTCTTCTACAGTTTCCTGTTCCAACTGGAGATTAGAAGGCAAATCACAGGAATACTGGGAATCACTTCATCATTAGCTCCTCGCAAGTCAGAAAAATGAAATTATACATTTATAAGGAGAACAAGAGAAAACATTTACCAAAGAAAACTAGATAATTAGGTAATAACAGCTTATATTAAAGAATGATAATTTGCTTCCTGACAGTTTTACAGTTTTCTGTCAATACTGCATTTGAAAAAAGTCAGGCAGCATAAGCATGCAACGTTTCCACTGCATTCCAGCCCATCTGTATCCTTGCTTCAGACTTCTTGGTGATAGCTGTAGAAGACACGTGTGATTGATGGAAGTTAATTCCCAAAACAANGGTGTGCAGCATCAGCGAGGTGGGCAGCTCCCCCGTGTCTCCCTCCCTCCCTCCAGCTCTCAGTCAGGACAAGGTAGGCAGCACGAACCAGCCAGCACCAGTGGGAAGCGCACACTGAAATATTATTTGGTTTTGTTGGTTACAATGGTTCTTCATTTTAAATATTGCATCCTTTTCCTGTTTCTTGTGCACTACTACAAATAAAATATGTGCAGTGTGCGTAGGAATTCATTCATTTTTTTCCAAACTATAGCCTGGCCCCCAACAGTGTCTGAGGGACAGTGAGCCTGCCTCCTGTTTAAAAAGTTTTAGGACCCCTGCCATGAACTGTCTATTTCACAATTAGTGGTTAAAGAAAACACCCATCCTCTATCACATTTGGTCAACCACTGACATCACACTATGAATGGCAGCGCTCGATTATTTTCTTCTCCCCATCTGGTTCTGCTGACCCAGTGTGCAAGATTAGTCTGGAGAAGAAAAGCCCCAGGGACAAAATGAGGTCCATTTCCGTGAGTCCCGCATAAAAGTCTCTGGTTACTGGGGGGTGACAAGAAGTGCCAAAGCACACAACAGCACAGTAGACAGGAAGATAATATCCTGATGCAACTGTTCTGAGATATTTTACTGTTATTGCTTCTGCAATTCCCATTTCTTTGTTCCATTAATTAGCATGCAGGGGCTATAATCCTGCCCAGAAAAAGTCTTTGTTCCTAGGTAATGATTTCACTAGCAAACAGAAACATTTTACAGATTTTGTAATAACAAAGGAGCCAAGACCATAACCAGGTGGTCATATTTGGCTTTCCTTGAAACTCTTCTATTTCTAAATATATGTTAGTCAGTAACATAAAAAAGCTTCGATAAATTTAGAAAAGACATCCAGTTCCATGACTCTTAGAGCTTAACTTCTCTATATTATCCACTAAAATGTAGTACTTCCACTCTTTTCTGCTTTAAGAAGTTGGAGGTGGGTCTAAAGGTCAAATAGGGACGAAAAGAAAGGATTAAATAGGTCCTTCTTTTTGCTAAGAGCCAAAACAAAGCAGTTACTACATGACAACTGGGAAGACAACACACCGAGGCTGACTTCCAACTTCCAATCACTGCAACAGTCTTCTTATGGAATTATTTTAAACTTTTCTATGTCTTTGTGTCCTGATTCATAAAACAAATTAAACCTGATAGAAATACTTTCATTCTGAAATTGCTATCATTTTCCAATACCCTTCTATACGTTCTTTTTATTTAGGATGTATAAACACTTCAGATATGTTACTCATTCACTGCAAAGATCGTCTGAAGATACTTGAACTTAAGATCCTCTGAATAGTTTAAGAGGACCCGATATTATCACATATCACAGAGTGAACTGAATAGGAATGAATAAATATCAAAAAGCACTATTAAATTTATTTCTACGCCAGCAGTAGATCTTAACAAATCAGAACTTTGAAGCTGTATCTAAAAATTGAGTTTCCTTGAAAACATTTTGGCAAATAAAAGACTAGGGTTTGGATCCTAAAATATAACACTCACGTGAGATACACAATATTTTAAACTTACTTCACATTTCTACTTCTTCCCCAATAACTTGCAGTAAGCCTATTTAGATTCTTAACTATTATTCTTCCAGTTACCAATCTTAGCTTATTAGCCTTTACAGCGCTGAACTGCCAAAACCCCACCATATTATTATGGGTTTAGTTTCACAAGTCGCATTTGAAGAAATAATTTTGCTCTATCAGAAAACATGCACATACTTAAATGTCATTTTTTCCTGTCTTAAATGTGGACTTTTAATTCTGCAAAATGAAAGCAACAATATAAATCAAGTCCAATGTCAACCGTCTCTCTAGAGAGGCACTACGTTTTAGACCAGTGAACTGACACACTGATAATTCCTTCAGCATTCAGATTTCATTTCACATATAAATATATATTGAGAGGGCAAATAAATACATCGAATCTGCATTTTGTAGTTCAAATAAACATGATCTGTCCAGTTTCAAGCAACAGCTCCAGTAAATAATAAATCTTCCTGTAATATTAGGGGACAGAGGAAAGGAAATTTCACAGACACATCAAAATCTTACTATTTAAGATTAAAGACCCTTTGAAAAATCAGTAATCTTGTATTAATAAATACAACTTATTAATAGTCGTACAGATTTAGGGAAGCAGCTTTTTTAATTCTCTTGTCATGTGAGAGCACATATGGAAAACATAAGTCAAAGGGATTTTGGTTTTGCAGTCAAATTAGCATGCATGAAATCTGCGGTAATAATGAAGGCTAAATTCTTAGAGAAAGGATGGTCTGGTGGTTGAGATATTAACCTTGGACGTGAAAGAATTGGGCTCAGGTCCCAGCTCTGCCACAGATTTTTGCATAACCTTGAATCAATCCCTTAATTCCTCCGTGCTTCATTTCTCAAGGTATTAAACCAAGATGATAATATTTCCACAGTCAGCTTCACCTTGCTCTTAGGCTTCCTCTTGCAAATTAGGTAGAAAACAAAACCTGTAAAAAGTCCCAAACTACCCATCCCCAGGAACAATTTGTTTCAGGACTGAGAACTAGTTTCTGTTCTAAAGACTCAGTATAAGTCTCAAACACCATCAACAGTTCTAGAAACTACAGTGATAAACCAACAGCATTCCAGCAACAGAATTCCTATCGTGTACTGTAGCTGCACCAACAAACAGTGGCTTCTGACACTGACTGTTCCAATAACCCTGGCTAGCTAACTTCAAACCCTTCAAACACAAAAAGTCAAAAGACAAATAAGCATTTGGGCTTTTTGCAGTACACACCCTCCTTGTGAGTAAGGGTTTAAAAAGTGACAAGAATTCCCAGACGCTGAGAACAACTTGGATCTGATAGAACAGATTACACTTTACAGAATTCACATAAATATCACTTAACAATTTAAAAATCGTTTTCAACAGAAATGCCTTATTTTTATTTCCCCTGTCAAAGTGCTCTTCTGAAATGCATTGCAGACAAATATTTTTCAACCATTGCTAAATTAAAAACTGCACAACTCCACAAGAAATAGAAGCTTGGATAACTGCAGTTAGAATCACAAAACACTCTCCAGATTCCATCAAATCATGAATCACAGAACATTAGGGATTGGATGAAGCTAAATGCTTTTATCCAACACAAGTCTAAGCACTTAAGCTGACTGATGAGCAATCAAACCTTGGACATTTAAAGAAGGATAACACCAGAACCATCCCACAACTAGAGATTAGATACTACTTTTCAGTAGTATGAAAACGAAAGCTTGCAAGAACATGCATGAGAGTGCTCACACTATTATAAGATAGGAAAATATAGAGAGAGAATATTTCAAGTGGGGAAGGAGGTGAGGTTCATGTGTTGAGCAGCAGAAGACTATCACATGAATTTGGAATTGCTGAACTCAAACTGGAATTAACAAACCACTCAAGCTTCACATTCGAAGTCCTTGTCATCAGTGAAACTCCTCAGTAGAATTACGGGTTGGTGATCCACCACTGTCATTATTGATTCTGTACGTCAGGACTGCATGAATCTCATTTGCACAAAGCCTACAGTCACACACTCGTTAGCCCTGGACCGTTAGGTACTTACACAAATCATCATTTCTTTTCTTCTAAAGCAGAGCGAACAATCCATCCCGACAGAGAAACAACAAAATCTAACTGCATAAGCAATTTTCTCCTATGTCAGATTTCTCGAGTCCAAAAATAATACAGACGGAGTTCTACACAAAACATTTGCTTCTCCTGCAAGTTGCACTCTGAAAAACAAAAATGCCTGGCTACACTCAGTTCCTTGGATGTGGTAATAAATAAACCAGCTGAGGACAACAGATTCACGTACTCTACCAAAACACACCACTGCGGCTTGTACTGAGTCAGTAAAAGAAATCACAGTGAAATGGTACAAATATAAAGCTAATCTTACTAAAACAGCTTGAAAGAAATCAAGATCTTGTTTTATAACACCAGTGGAGGGGGACGAGGAGAAGGAATGACAAAAAGTATTTGATTTGCCTTAAACAAATTCTGTTCTTAGCGGTTTGGTCATGTTGCTTCTCTGTTTCTTTTGCTGCTTTGTTGGTTTGGCTTTTTCATAAAACTAGAAGGCAGTGCAGGTGTTCTAAAATCATTTTAAACTCACAGAAATTTGCACACAGCATATGACACACTCCTGCACACCATCCTTTACCTATTTGATCAAACTGACATCAGTGCAGCTGCTCCTTGTGTGAATATTAGTCACAGGAGTAGGAACTGCCAGACTGAGGTCTTAAATTTAAAGCTTATATAGACAGCATGAAACATGGGGTCCAAAACACTGTAAAAGTACTAAAAAAATATCTAAGAATCTATAATTCAAGCAGCATCAGGAATCAGATTTATATACCATAAAATGCAATATAAAACAAAGAGCAAAATACCACTAGAAATTAAATAAACACTGTGAGGAGTTTTAGAGTGAAGCCCTAAAACCTGCAGAGACACTGCAGCAAAACAGTGTTTTCTAGTACTTTGCAGAAGGACAGCAAGAATATTTGATATTGCTTTTTATGAATACACATATTTATAATTTTTATAGCCTCTGTGAAGTCTGCACTTAGTGCAACTCACAGAAAAAGCGTGGGGTGTGAAAGCAGTTACCCAGTCACGTTGTACAGGCAGAGGACAATTCAGTATTTCTGCTAAGACCCAAGATGTACTGAACAGCCCCTGGGAGTGACTGATATCTGTGGTTTTCTCCTAATGAAAAAACCCAGCATCATAAGGAGCCATTATGTACTTTTGTGTTTTCTGTTTAATAAAAACATAGAAATCTGTTTGATCTTTCGAGGTCCCTTCCGATCCGTAATGATTCTATGATTCTATGATTCTATTTAAATAGCTCATCCAACAATTACAAATCACCAGGAGAGTGGGTGGGTGTCAGGAGGATGGCATTGGGCTGTTCTCGGTGTCATGTAGTGATAGGACAAGGGGCAATGGTTGTAAGCTGGAACACAGAAGGTTCCACATCAACCTGAGAAGGAACTTCTTCACAATGAGGGTGACGGAGCACTGGAACAGGCTGCCCAGGGGGGTTGTGGAGTCTCCTTCACTGGAGATATTCAAGACCCGACTGGACAGGTTCCTGTGTGACTTGGTTTAGGTGATCCTGCTGTTGCAGGCGGATTGGACTAGATGATCTTTCGGGGTCCCTTCCAATCCATAGTGATTCTATGATTCTATACCCTTTTTCAGGAATAGACACTGTGCTTCCCACTTCTACAGTAGCTCAAATACTCTCAGTGGCAATTTTCTTTGAAGACTACAGGTCTGAAAGTGTACCAAATCAGTCCTCTCCTTGAAAAACCACTGGATTTATAGAATCCTAGCTTGAAAATTCAGTCATCTGTACAGACACTCATCTATATTTGCTCTATGGAGTATTGATCCCCATCCAAAGAAGTGACAACATTTTAGCGTGACAGTTTGGCAACCATACCTGCTCAATAAACCTGCAGCTCAAATCTTTTTTGTTGGAACCAACTTTATGCATAGAAATGGTGGCTGCTTTTCAAAGCTAACAATCATGTTGATTTCCACCTAGAGTTTGTTTATACATTTCCTCAAGTCATCAGTTGAACCCACCCGCACCATAGACGACGTCTTCCACTCAAAAAAAAGGAGGCACAGTGAAGGGTCTGTTTTGAAGCATTTTTAAAACTACAGACAGAAGGCACATTAGTACCCCTGCTCCACTGATACCAAGCAGCTGAAAGTATTAGATTTTTCAACTCATGTAGTTGAGAACACCGGACTATACACGTTAGCTTCAGCTAAGCACACAGAAATTTGTTGAGTCCATTCAATTAAATATTCAATGGTAAACTGGTTTAAGAGAAGAAAATACTGTAAAAATCTCAAGAAGCTGCTGTGGCACAGAGCTTTTTTATACTCTCCAGACTCCCATGCAGCTGCTCCATTTATGTAACTGCACCTGCGGGTGCCTCTGGAGCTGCTCCACATGCACAGGTCCATCTCACAACCAGACAAAGGGCTAAAATCTCTGACATCTTACAGGCAGGTGACATCTTGTAGTAGCAGCACAGCTATATCCTTGCTGTTTGAATGGATCAGAATAAGGTGAGGAGCTCTCATCTCTGGTTCACTTTGTGGGGAGCAGAACAGTCTGTTCATACTTGGCCAATCCGCCCCAGCAGGGCGCTAAGTCCCTTCTGCATTTGTGCTACATCTGCTCTCAACTCCTTTGCTCCTGGCACATTATTACTGTTGGCTCTTACTAGGGAAAACACAAAAAAAGAGCATAAAGCTAAGTGTATGTCTGTCTGAGCACACACAACCTGCTGTGACACCTTCGAGGGCCTCCTAAGCAGAGACATTTGGTCTCAGCACAGCACACACAGTACACAGCACTCCTGGCTGAGCTCCTACAGCACACTAGTGCCCACGGTTCATCTTGCAGAGAACACATTGGTGATCCTCAAATACAGCCTAAAAATAAGTCCTAGAGCAAATCAAGGAGCAAACAAATTCTTAGTGCTGGCAGAGCTCGCGTCAACAGAACACAGCAGCGTCCGCTAGGTTTTACAGCGCTAACACAGTCAATTACTCCAACGCGTGCTCCAGCTTGCCTGTTACCCAAAACTATGTCACTTTAGCTTTCTTGCCAAAATGTTTCAAGGGTAGAGGTATAGAGAAATAAAAAACAAGTCATCCCTATTTCTACACTAAGTTTTAGGCAGACGGGCAATTCTCAGCTGACAGTGGGTATTTTATGGCCGTGTCAGACGAGAAATTGTTACCTACGTAAGACAGATTTATGATGGTTGACAAGTGAATGAAAGCAGAGTTTGGATCAATTTTTCTATCAGACAATGCATTACAAGTGCCAATATTTCTATTATTCAGGATTAAAGCCCACAGGAGGAAAAAAGCTACAATTTTTGTAAACTAGCATACACATATGCAGGTAGAGGGGTTCTTTAGAAAAGTCATTTCCATTTCCAAACCAGACAAACATAATCTTCAAATCTACTAATACAATCAAAACAGTTATGTACTGGGCATTTGCTATTTCAAAAATTGCTGCTGGGAATAGAGGAAAAATTCTGGTTTTAGAGGCAGCACTAGCTTCAGTCTCAATAGCACAGTCCAGCTTCACAGCTGTACCAGCTCCAGAGTGTCAATAGCTACGAAACCCCTCTGCCCAAACACTTCCCATTCAGCAGTATTTAGCATTGCATTTTTCTTTATGGTTGCTTCCTTTTTATAAGTTTTTTAAAGCATCTTGCTCCATACAGGCAGTCTGTTACACAACGAGGGTGAATTTCCACTGTGTATCAGTGTGCTAAATGGACTTCAGCTGTAGTATTACCATATGAAAGAAAAAGAAGCCGAGTACATCTGGCAAAGCTCTCAGACAGAGACTTTTACTTTCTCCTTTGATTTACCAGTTAGCTCTCGATAGTACAGAAATAAAGCAACATGTCTCACCATCTCAGTTTCACACCTTTTCATTGTGTCATATTTTAAACAGATCAACACGATGCCTTCGGTCTAGAAGAGATATGAAAAGTTAGTAAGTAAAGGAATCACTGCCTGTTTAAGCCCACGGAAATTTGGGAGATTTATCACATGAAAATGCGTGTAACTGTTTTCCTTACAGTAATTGCATTAATAGTAGGTACAAAGGATAACAATTATTATACAGAAAGCAGATTTCAAGGAGAGAAAAACATAGTATGAGAGCAGACAGGCAGCCGGTCAAAGCTCAGAGCACAGCAGGCTCTGCTTTAACCATGTCTGTGTTAGCTTAGATTTGCAGTTCTTTAACAGTCACTGTAAGATTGTTAAAACAATACACATCAACAGTATTACACCTCAACTAACACAACCTTTATATTGTTAAGATACTGAAAAAACAAACCCAGAAGCTGCTGTGCCCAGTCACAAATCCCTACATTAAGTAGCAACTATAGTAGTTAACTAGTTGTGTAAAACTGTTCAGATACAAGACCCACCAAAACTTAGCACCTCAAAGAATGTCAACAAGGAACCCTACTTCTGCCATTCAGAAATGAAAAGGGTCACTTGCAAAATCAAGCTGTAGAGTATGTTCTCTGCCCACAATATTTTTGTCTCAGGTGAAGCTGCCCAGACTGAATTTGAATAGCTCTTGTCTGTATCTGTGGGGTAACAACAACGCACTTCAGCGTGCTTGGTCCTACATGCCTAGTATTCTGCCGTGCAACCCTCCCTCCTCTGATCTCTAAAGACATGTACTTTGATT
The DNA here is from genome assembly GCA_013400115.1 of Rhinopomastus cyanomelas. NCBI lineage: Eukaryota > Metazoa > Chordata > Aves > Bucerotiformes > Rhinopomastidae > Rhinopomastus > Rhinopomastus cyanomelas. Next base: position 269,201 of record VXBP01004956.1, on the reverse strand, counting down.
TTCTTTTTCTAGTCCACGCAGTTGACATGAGAAACTAGAGTTGCAAGACATTTTTCAAACAAGCTTCTGAATTTCTTCTCCTTACAATTTAAAAAAACAAGCTAAAAATCAATGCTCGTAGAAACAATCTGAGAACCATATTTGACTGAGATTGTGTTTTACTGCATACCATAGATACAAAATCATAGAATCATAGAATCATTAGGGATTGTAAGGGACCTCAAAAGATCATCTAGTCCAATCCAAATATTTACAAAAATAATGAAAAGAAGAAAGTTAAGTGTTTGGAGGGAGGTATTTTCTGTTTTAGTTAATGGAAGCACATCAGCCTCCACATAAGGAAGTTGATTCAACCAAAATACACTTTCTAGGGTGTAAGAATTCTTAGTTCTACTTGATTCTCTGGACCTTCTGATATGCACTACTGAACTCAGACAGTACCACTAGGCTCAATTACAACTCTATTATGTCCTATAAATGGTCTCTGAACACTTGTAAAAAAATCCTTAAAAGTTCTGTGTGGATTTAAAAATAATTATGGAATAAAGTTTTGATTAAATGTACTCTCAGTGATTTGCCTTAATTATTGTTTAAATATTGTACATAATTTTTGAGGGATATGATTCTGTGCACACTTGGCGGCAGTGCTGTGTTAATGGTCTCTTCCAACCCAAACAGGTCTAACAATTCTAAACAATTCTCTTCCAACCAAAATAATTGACTCTATTTAATTCTAATATTCATATAACACCCTCCACTTTCACTACAAGTGATAAACAAGCAAAAGATAATTGCAGGGAAATAATGCAAACAAACTCTGCTCACAGATCAGTTCGACCTTCTGAATGTCTTTATGTCAGGTAACTTTCCTTCTTCAAGCAACAGTTCATTCAGCTGTATCTATGTAGCAAATCCAGTATTTGACAGTGTGTTCTTCGCATTTTATTAACTACAGATATCAAAGAAGTATAGCAAGTCGATGCAGGTAATGCAATGCAGCTACATACAGTATAAGTCAAGCTGAAGCCCACCCCATATTTGATGGGATAGCTATGAACCATCTGGCTTTTATTCTTTTCATGTTTTCTAACATGAAGCACTATTAATGATTACAAATACCAGCTTTGTCATTAGACAAGTGTTCCATCAATATTTTGTAAACACTCATAAAATGCCTTTTCAGCAAAAGCAGAGTTTTGCAGTCACAAGCAACACCCATCTTTTCAGTAAATTTTCACTGGATCATTTTCCTTTGATGAATACTTGTTAACAGAGATGTCTTTAACTTCAATGGGAACAGTTGAGAAATGTTAATTTAGAGCATCAGAGTATAAAAAGGCCCAAGGTGTTAATTAGAAGGTAAATTTAGACAAGGATCAGAACTACTAGATATTGCTTCTTTAGCTTTATATGCCTGAGTGTAATGACAATTGTAAATACTGTATAAAAGGAAAATTCAATCAGAGGAAATAAGAACATTCAGCAACACAGTACTACCAACACTACTACATCACCCACTCTTTGCCCTTGTTTCCACAAGCAGTCCCTTCCATTGGCATTACACTCCACAATCCCCCACGAGCAAATCGAAGAGCCTCAGTTCAGCAGCCACCTCCTTGCTAAAGCATAAGGCATGAGTCAAATGTGTAACGTGTGGCACAGGGCATAGAGGAGGAAGAAGGGGTCTCATGGGATCAGCGTGACAAAAGGTATCAGAGTAGAGCTCAAGTCCTTGAAGTGCTTTGTTGTGTAAGAATTGAAGGATTTTCTGTTAGGTGATACTCTTGAAAAAATAAACCTTGTGTGCATCTGCTTAGAGTACACTAAAAACTCGTTGTATGACTTTGCTTCCGTTACTTAATCAGCCATTTGTCCAACCAGCCACCAGGAGACCATAGTGGTGTAGCGCAGCACATCACTATTGATTTTTCTAAGTGTTCTCTTTCACTGAGCATAGACCCAAATTTTCCCCGACAGCAATTTAAAGATAACATTTTCAGTATAAACATATACATTTTAAAATAATAGACTATCAATAATATAGCATTTCGAATGAAAAACACACAACAGAACAAAACCTTGACGTCCAACCATTATCTCACTTTGCTACGCATTAACACACAAAGATCTAGGATTTTCTTGCCGCAGCATTACTACGATATTTTAAAACCTTTCAATAGCTTGGATCATAAAGTCTATGATATGCAATTCCTTCCTCAAAAACTTCAGAGGGTATTACTTTTATCAGAGCCCTTGAGTCGTGAATTCCATTGCTTATGCTTAAAGGGGTGAAAGGACTGATCTTGTGCGGAAAAGACAAAGACCAAAAAAGCCACACCTAACACAGCGCCACGGCTGTACTGTTCTTCGGCTACACACAGCAACAAATTACTCTCTCAAAAGAAGAATGCAGGTCTTACATGAAGTGGAACAATTAATTTCACGCTTGTCAACCCAGTCTCAATAGTGTGTTGATTTGAATCAGATATTTGCGGCGCTTACTGCATGCAGTGGACAGTCTTGATGCCTCCTGAGCAGACATATTGCAATGATGACTATCATTGTAAAACAATCCATCAATAAGAGTAATTACAGTATTGATCAAAATGGCTCGTTGTTTCATTCAGAATCAATTCCCAGGAGCTGCCAGAAACAGAAATATCTAATGGACTATTCCATCACTACAGCAACTGAAACAGCTAATATTCTGGAAAGCTCTTAATAATTACTCATTGACTCTCGATTTCTGCTTCAGTGGTTAACTATACCGTGCTCACCATTGCTTGAAAGTCAGTTCTTAGTGGTTGAAATAAGATTCTAATGCAAATTTCTAAAGTGCTAACATCCGCAAAAATAAATATATAAATAAAGAAATAAAGATCGAAAATACCTTCTATAATTTCACTGTGTTCTGCTAATCAGAGAATCTAATTATATTTCTTATTACATTATTTCTGGGTGAGAAACTGCATTCTGGATGCCGACAGCTCATTTTACAGTGGCTGCTCTTACAGTGCTCTACAATAGACAGGGTGGAATGCATTACAGTCCAATTGTAAACAACAGAAAGCATAACACCATTAATGGGGTATTTTCATGTAAGTGTCACTCACTGAATGGTGCTGAGATAGCATCAGCTCCTAATGCTGCACCATAGACCCCAGAAGACATAATGTTCAGGTAGGCACATCTACCCAGAGATGGTGACAGGCAGTTCCTGGGGCAGATTGTTCCAGTGTTTTGACAATGCTTCTGTCTTATCTCTTGTTAATTGGGAAACTGACACCAGTCTCACTACTACCTCCTTCCTGGCAGCTGTAGAGAGTGTGATGGTCTCTCTTGAGCTCTCTTGTCTGAGCTAAACAATCCCAGTTTCCTCAGCAGTTCCTCATAAGACTTGTACTCCAGACCCTTCACCAGTTTCATCTTACTTCTTTGAAAATGCTCCAGCACCAAAACAGCCTTCTGGTATTGAGGTGGCCTCACCGGCATCCAGTACAGAGGGACAATCACTTCCCTACTCCTGCTAGCCGCAATATTTATGAGGCAAGCCAAGATACTATTGGTCCTATCAACTACCTGGGCTCAGTACTGCTAGCTCATATTCATCTGCTGTCAGCCAGCGTTCCTGGTCCTTTTCCACCAGGCAGTTTTCCGGACACGTCTCACCAAGCCAGTGGTGTTGCATGGGGCTGTTGTTATCCAAGTGCAGAGCCTGGCACTTGGCCTCGTTGAATCTCGTCAAACTGGCCTCAGCCCATCGATCCAGCCTGTCCAGGTGCCTCTACAGGGCTTTCTTACCCTAAAGCAGACCAACACTCCCACCTAACTTGGTGTCATCTGCAAACTTGCTGAGAAAGCACTCGATCCCCTCACCCAGATCACTGATAAAGATGTTAAACAACGCTGGCTCCAATATTGAGCCCTGGGGACAGTTTATGATCGATTGCCAACTGGGTTGAACTCCTTTCACCACCACATTTTAATGCCAGACATCCAGTCACTTTCTTACAGCCACCCAGCAAGTTTCTCCATGAGAAACAGTATCAAAGACTTTACTAAAGTCCAAAAAGACAACACAGCCTTTCCCTCATCCTCTAAGCAGACCACCATGTCATAGCAAGAGATCACATTAGTCAAGCAGGATCTGCCTTTCACAAATCTATGCTGACTGCGGTTGATCACACCACTGTTTTGTACATGCCTCGTGACGGCACTCAAGACCATAGGCTTGTTCCTTATAATTTATCACTTTGTTCCTAGCTGCATCCAATAAAGAATGAAGATTCTTATTAGCCCTCCTTTTGCTGTTACTGTATCTGTAAACTCTTTTGGGTTTTAAGGTAGTAGCCAGATTAAGGTCTAGTTGAGCTTTGGCCATTCTCCCTGAACAAATTTACATCCTTGCAGTCCTACTGACTTGCCTGCCTCTTCTTCCAAAAGTCAGACTCGCCCTGTATCCCTGAATTCCAGCAAAAGCTTTCTGTTCAGCCATACCCATCTTCCTCCACACCAGCTCACCTTTCGCCACATGGGGATAGCCTGCTCCTGTGCCTGTAAAATTTCCTTCTAGAAGGTCCAGTCCTTCAAGGCTGATTGCCCAAGTAACAACCAGTCTCTTAGATCAAAGTCTCCCCTCCAAGACATCCAAGACAGCAGTTCTGTTCATTTCATATTTTGCTTCAGATTTCTGTTCTCACACCTAAGCTGTCCTCCTAGTGAACTGCACACAATTAAGACTATATTAAAACACATTTGCCTGCTGATACAATCTTAAATTGCCAATAAAAACATATCTAAATTAATAAACTGGCACATTACACAGGCACTGCCAGAGACAGTATTATAGCATTTCTAATAAAATACTGTTATGTGACACATTAGCATTACCATCAATTGGAAATCATTAATATTTCCTCTGATGTTGGCTGAAGTAGCATTAATTATGTTCACTTTCTCTTGGTATTCATGTACCATCAGTGTAATTAATTTGGAGTTTACTGGAGTGTGAAATGTTCTGCCTGATAATAGAATTCCCAGAACCTCATGCAGCGGTCGACCTTAAGCATTCCAGTTTTTCTCCGACTAAACAGAGGTTGAGGTCAACACTGCAGTATCCTCAACAGTAAAGCAGCAGCAGCATAAGAAATTGCAATGAACTGGAAGACTTTAAAACAAAACCTATTCTGCTGAGGAAGTTAACGTAAATATTTGGATATCTCAGCAGACGGAAAGGTAGGTGGAGAGGCAGCAATGCAAACAGCACAGCTGAGTTCTGACTGCAGGGTGGAAAGATCCAGGAATTGCTTCAGTTTAGTTTTAATTGCTCAGAGTACCTTTTGCAAAACATTCAAGGTCTTGCAAGTGGACATAATAACACGAAATAATTTGAAGCAAGAGCAAAATTAATTCAATTTTGCAAAGCAAGAAAAGCAAAGGGCAACCGATATATTTAAATAACAGCTCTCACTTAGTCTGTCACCGATGGCAATGCAGAAACTCCATGAGTTTATACAGGACCTGTTTCACACCCCCCTGAAACCAATTCTCTTCTTTACCCCCATGGGTATAGGATCACAAAGAGCTCTCTATAAATACCATTATGGTGAGAATCCTCAAATACTTTAAATATGTAAACTTTTTTCATGGTATAATTCTATTTATACCCTCTAAATTGTGTTCTGTTTAATTCCACAGTATCGATGGCACCTTGTCTTTTTTTTTTGTCTTGTTGTCAGGGGGCTACATTTCCACCTGAATGATGTCACCAGAAAGCTAACCTACACCCATGCAAGATGCTTAAATCACTTCCTGGGTCTAACAGCTGGCAAAGTCTGCATTAAAAACGCCCCGGTACCCTAGTGCATTGACCACCTGACACTACACACTGCAGTCATGGTTTTGTGAGGTTTTATCAGGAGAGAAACGGAGTAGTTCAGACACTAACAAAGCACTTCTGATAAATCCTGTCTTTTTCACGTGCACCAATATATTTATTTAACTCTACAATCACAACAGTTGGTGCTATTACCATCCTTCCTTCAGAAGAGGGAAGTTTGGGAAAAGCTTCTCCAAATGAAATGGCTACAATTTACAAAATGAAGTTAAAAAAAGTCCTTCTAAAACCCAGAACAAAAAAGCGGTCAAAAAAGACCGTGTGTCTTCTTCCTCTGAAGAAGGGGACCAGGGGGGTTAGTTCATGCTCCCGATACACATATTTGTTCTGTGCTAAGGGTGCAGCGTGTGGCTTAGTGTAGCAGGAATAGCTGTACAAGCACAGACTCCAGCAACAGGAACAAAAGCTGCCTAAACAGAAATGTGTTGCGTAAACGCAGGTAATGTTTTCTGAAGGTATGCTTTCAACACACAAACATTAAAAGTCTTTGCAAAGTAGCTACACATTATAGGACATTTGGAATCTACCCGGAAACTCCCACAGCGTGCAAGTCTTGTGTAAACCAAATGCACGCTCTGCACTCAGAATATACATCCTTACGTCTTTATAATTTATGTTTTGAATTAATCAGAAGCAGCCCGTTCTCTTTCAACAACTCATGCTTTTAAATAAAAGCCATTTTATAAAGCCAGTGAGACACTGTTTGCTTGCTAGGCTGTAGAAAAAAATAACATCTAACTTCCCTGTATTGTTTATATCACTATCATATAAATTACATATTAACAAACATAACATAAATGTGCTGACAGTAGCATTTGTCATCGAAAAATGATAAATGTCTTTATCATTGATAAAGACAGATTATGTTATTGAGGAAGATCAAGTAATTTGCAATTTACATAAGATTTCACTGTGGTCACCCTCACGCAAAGTGGCAAAGGATTGCAGCTGTTTCAAGAGGTCTGAAGCAATCTTTTCTGCCACAGCATTTCCAGATTCTACTCACTGCAAAGGGCCTACATTTTTTGTGGGTAATAAATGCATGGAAACAAATTAATAATGTTATTATAAGCAATTAGACTGCACTTTGCAAGACCAAGGTTGACAAGCAGGACGTAAAGCCACTTATTTACATTCTCCTACCTGAACGTTTTACCAACAGATTGCAATGCAAAGCAAGAGACTCTACAGAGCACCTGCTGCAAGTCTCCTGTGGCACACTGAGCACAGTCTCCATGAAGCTCCCTCCTACAATCTGTGCAAAACGATGCAGAATTTGGGACAAATTACTAGGAAAACACTTAAAAATTCTTAGAATCTTGGTCAGATTATTATTCTGATTAATTGTGTTGGTGCTACAGATTTTGTTTTAGAGATTCAGTTTGCTTTGGGCAAAGCAGACATGATTTAATAATTAGTTTTCTCATCCCACAACACTGTTAAATTAGCCTCTGTTTAATGACACAGTTCTAGCAGAGGTGTGTGTCTTATGCTGACTGCTGATTCAGGCTAAATGCTGACTAAACACCAGCATGCAGAATAAAATTCACATTGCTGCATGAAAGAAGTTGGAAGGATCTGCTCGCTTCCTTCGGGCTCAAGACACACAACAAGATTCTGTCCTGTAATAAACACATCATGCTCTCATAGCAAGACAGCACGTCTGACACATCTCTGCTCAGCCACAGGGTAAGTGACCTTCAAAACTGAGAAGCTTGCCAGCACTACAACTGTGAGCACCGTGGGATCCGATTGTCCTCTTTGGAAACAACAAGAGAAAAATTAATCTGCTATAAAACAGGCATAGAGTAGCACGTAAACAAGATCTAAGCTCTGGTACAAGCTTAGGAAAACCAATCGATTGCTCACTAAGCTATTATGGTTACAGACAAAAAGACTAAACTTTGGGAAAAACCAATCAATTCAATGTTAACAACAACAACAATAAAACAAATCACAGAACATTAGGGACTGAAAGGACAGCAGATACGACACTGTCGTGTCCAAGGTAAGAATATGTTCCTCCGTTTTGTTTCGTATGCCCAGGTATACCAGACGGTGACAAAGAAGCAAGGCAGAGATCGAGTGGATGACCATTGTTTCCAGGAAAACAGGAAAGAAGGAAAAAATGCAAAAGAATATCAAAAACCCTGTAAGTCAAAGATACTCAAATGCCAAAATGCAAAGCCACCAGCATTCCTTAGTCTGATCACCATCAAGGGCAGCAAAATCCACGCTGTACAGACAGCAGATATGTGTTCTTACATAAACATTAATTATTGCAATTGGCATAGTCTCCATCAAAAAGGGTGACATCAAAGGCACAGCAGCATGCTTGGTGTGTAAACACATTGTAGATTGCAGGTACATGCTCACAACCCCACTCACAGGTGCATTTGAAATACAAATTACTGGGTTAGCTCTCTTTATCAGCAAGAGCTGAGGTTGTGCACCTAATTAGCCAAATACTGGCATTAATATTAAGCTCTGTGGCAACTCATATTCCTTCTGGTCTAGCTAATACACTTTTGGCAGACTCATCATCACCTATATGTGTGCATGTACAGCCTGATCCAGGATGGGGTGTCCCTGCCCATGGCAGGGGAGTAGGAACTGGATGATTCTGTGGTCCCTTCTAACCCTGACTATGACTTGGTCTAGGTGATCCTGCTGTGGCAGGGGGATTGGACTAGATGATCTTTTGAGGTCCCTTCCAATCCCTAATGATTCTATGATCCCGTGTTTACACTAAGGATTGCAAAGCAGGTAACGTTAAACAACAAATGCTTGAGGATTCCTGCTTAGCATCAAGCCTTACTGACAAAACCCGCAGAGTGCGGAACATTTCATTCCCTCCCTACATGAAAACTAGCAAGAAGCAGTAAATACTGTTGCCAGATACCACTCAGAGCTACAAAACACTGAAACTTATTAAAAAAACAGCTCCACAACTGCAACTTGCTTTTGTTATCAAGTTGCACAAAAATTCATTATGCCCTGAAATTTGGTAACCACCATCTTCTAGATGCCCCTGTTTCACTTTATCCTTATAGAAACCTCTATCTTTTAAGGATGGCATTACTCAACGTTGAAATGGGTTCGAATCATACGATGTCACTGAAACCGCTCAAGTACATGTAGTGTTTGGCCAGACCTGCCCATTCCATTACTTACTCTCCAGTTATTAAGGGCAGCTATTATGAATAAGTGGGTTACAAAATACGGTCTGAGCTGAAAGACTCTGAAAAATAACCAGCTCAGCTTATCTACAAACAACTTGTGATGCAGACCCAGTGCCCTGTTTCTAAATGGCAATGCAATTTCACTTTGGAAGGTTCAGCTCTTCAGCGTACCTGCTACTTCAGAGCTCTTCCTACCTTTTCTTTCCAAGCTGAGTGACCTTTCACTGCTGTTTGCAATGCCATAGCAGCTTTGGAACGGACCGGCTTTTAATGCCAGCTTTAAAACACCTTGTAATGAAAATATAAACCTGTGAATCTAAGGACAACTGCAGAATTACTGTTTGCACCAAAGACAAGCATTTGTTTCTGCAGTGATCCTTCTCAAATGCCTCACAATTTTGAAATTCATCTTGAAAAAAACCCACACACAGGCAAACCCAATGAAGCTAAAACGTAAGATGTGTAAAAGGTTATTGCGCAAGGCTTTCATCGTTGCTCACTCATTTTCCTACCATAATTGGTACAAAACTTACAGAATCAGGGTAGCAGCAATTTCTACTCAAACCAGCTGTAGCCTCTTATTCCATGTTAACATTAACGGCTTCTTCTCATGCAATTGTGAAATTGGTTGCGAACATGAAAGTCTACTCTCCAAATCTAGCAGCAATGACACGACAAATCTTGGCCCAACTTGTCCTTTATCGAGTTCCCAGTTTCCTCCTTTTGGGAAAAGAAAGGACGCATAGGGAACCCATAATGTGAATTCAGGCTTCACTGATATCTGGATTCCCACTTGCTTTGGGTTACAACAATAAATCTACAGTAGAAATAGCTTGTAGCACCTAACTGCTCTGTTTTTTATCCCTGCAGCCTCATAAAGCCTATATGAATTTTTAGTTTGGGAGAAGTTTAATTTTAGAATACGTATATTGTGACTACTTGTGTTAGTGCCTTTTCTCTATTTGGCACTGCAAAGTAATTGTCAGTGCACTCCTTTTCAGGGCACTGTAATTTATCCAAAGAAATTCAAGTGTTAGTTTGAGGCTGAAATATCTTGTGGTAAGGTTGCAGTAAGTGAGAAGGAATTAGTAAAAGATTTTAAAAACACATTTGCTCCAGAGATGTGTGAAAAGAAAGCAAATATCAGTTCTGTACGTAAGACCAGATAAGCAAGACTGTGTGAGGACACAGGAGGTGGAAGACTCCATGCTTCCAGAAAACTACAAGAGTGTCTAAATGCCTAATGAGATGTGCAAGCAACCTATGAAAGGCATTTGAATTAGTAAACTACCAAACTAGTAGTAGTTAAAATAATGTGTTTAAGGTAAGGACTAACAGGAATAGCTAGCACATGTCACTTATGTACCGGGTGATACACTCTGGCAGCACATCTTATTCATCTTCTGCACAAGAACTGCCTCTGTGGACAAGAAAACTAGGAACTTCTCACAGTGGCACGAGACATGGCTTTACAACGCATTTGATTGTGATTACATGTGGATGTTTGCAGTTCAGGTAGGAAAGGCACGGAATCAGACTAATTCAGGACTAAATTTAGGCTTCATCTGACAAAGACACAGGTTTCTTTCCAACACAGTAGTATAGAGCAGAGCCAGCCCAGGCAGCTCGAAATGTTGTGCTGTGAGCTGCAGCACACCACGCACGACAGCAAAGCATTGCCTGCACATCTTTTTCTCCATCCATACCCAGAGCACTATGTTAAATAAGCTGTTCCATTACACTTGATGTAATAAGTCTCTCTGGTTGCAGTTTTTACCATGTGTGTTACTAGGAAGCACACATAAATGCAGATTAACTCAACTAGTTCAAAGAACCTCGCTTCTTCTAAAGACACAGAAACAGTTCTGTTTATTGCCATCCTCTTATCTTTAGACTCTTCTCAACCATGTTGCCAGGATACTTTCTCCTATTATTTCAGCCACTAATAATTTACCCATCTGACAAGTAATAAATTCACTCATAAGCTTTGGGACAGTAAACCAGAGGAGCTGAACTCATGAATATCTAATCCACTTTAAACTTTGCTTCATGTTGGTGAGACAGCTGGTGTGCTGTAACCACCGCTTATTACGCTAATGACAATTATTTCCCCCTTTCCTAGAGCGCCTGTGCTGCTACAGTGTCCAGCTGTTCTCTCTCATGTTGTATTTAGACTGCAGACTAAAACTGCCTTTTTGTTGCCCATATGTAACTAAACACAACTGACCTCTGAGATGCTCTAAAGGACCACATTAAAACGATTCCATAAAACACAGAGAGTAGGAGAGGGTTGAGCCGTTTATTCTGTCTCAGATTGGTTGCCAGTATTGTTGTTCCTATCACAGCGGTTACACAAACAACAGACTTCTCAGTTCAGTGGCTAAATAAATTACTGCAGCTTGGATCAAGATGAGCTATCCTCTCGTCCTCTCCTTTTGAAACTGAAATATAGATGTCAGTTCTGAAAGAGAAATGGAGTTTGGAGATAGTTCAAAGGACGAGTTTTGATCTTTGCAAAACATGCTGAAATTGAAGAATTAAATGCTTTAGATTTTCAGGACAGGCTTCCACCACTGAATCCGTAATCCTGGGTAAAAAGAGAAACCTAAATTTGACTGTGTATGAAGATAGAAACCTGCATGCCTAATTTGCCTAAATGAAAAAGAAAAAAGCCAAAACTCTTGTGATCTTTCCTACTAGAACTGCTGCTGTTTGCTGCAGAAGCTGTTGATATGCTTCAAGGAGCACAATACAGGCTGCAACGTTCTGCTAATTTTTACTGAGCTACCACATGTTACAGTATGGGAAGAGCTTCTCATTACTTTGCTTGGATTTGTCAGAAGCATTTGACTTTCTCACCTTGTCAGTCCATACTAGAAGATGAAAACTGCACACTTCTTAGATAGAAGCTATTGAGATCACTAACAACAGCAACACCACTACCTCAGAGGACTTGGAAACACTTGGCAGGGGTCAAAACAACTGCAAGAAGGGCAGAGTCCTAAGGCAAGAGCCATCCTGTAGAAGTAGCACAGGACCACAGCAGCTCACTGTCCCAGGTGGCATCCCCATCCATCTGTTTTCCTAGGCTAATCATCTGCTCAAGCCACAGGCCACTACCATCAGTCCTAAAGATTAAGTACTCGAAACCAAAGCAGCAGTTTAGATCCAGCCATCACAAAGGATGTTTACCACTGGAAACAAGAATCTGTGAGAATTTATCTTTAAAAATGAGCAAACAAAAACCCTCAGGGAGAACGATACACATCAAAGCTAAAAAAACCCCAAAACAAAAACCCAAAACCAAATTAGCTGACAGCTCAAACACTTGTAAACCACAAAAAGCTCATTTACAGTTGCAAAAGCAAAAACATTTGAGCTTGGGTATACAAACACCATGATGGGAGCCTAACTCTGCTTGTCTAACTGTTTCTTCATGAGATCCCAGCGACTTCCAGCACAGAGGATGGTCTCACAGTTTCACAAATGAAGGTTTCAAATGTGCAGTTTTGCAACTGTAATGATGCTTGTGATGCAAAATTATTATATTTAATTGCTATTATATCTCTATTCTGTTCTGATGATTTATATCGAGGAAACATTGCTCTGGATGCAGCAACAATCTCTAACTCCAGATGTAGATCTGAATCATTAACAGAACCTCAGAAAACCAGGCACTAATTCCAACAGCTGAAAGCTGAATCAAAGCAAAAGCTGCACCCCATGTACTCCCTTAAACCTCTTAGGAGAATATACCCCTGAAGAAGTTGTCTTTGCATCTTTCATTTGAAAAATAATTGCTTAGTGTTTTGATTCAACCAGCTAGGATCATCTTCCACAATCTTACATGACTGTCACAGAAAGAACTCTTTACAACTTGTATGAAGGTAAATGTTCCATTTCAAAAGACAATAAGGATAATGAATCTGAGACTGTAGAGATTACAAAAAAAAAATAATCATAGAATCACATGGAATCATTGAGGCTGGAGAAGACCTCGAAGATCATCAAGTCCAGCCTGTGACCTAACATCAACACATCAGCTAGACCATGGCACTAAGTGCCACGTCCAGTCTTTTCTTCAACATCTCCAGGGATGAGGACTCCACCACTGCCCTGAGCAGTTCATTCCAGTGTCTGATCACCCTTTCCATGAGGAATAGTGTCCTAAGATCAAACCTAAACCTCCCCTAGTGCAGCTTTGGACCGTACCCTCATGCTATCACTAGTTGCCTGGGAGAAGTGCCCAATGCCGACTTGACTACAACTTCCCTTCAGGGAGCTGTAGAGAGTGATAAGGTCTTCCCAAGTCTCCTCCAGGCTAAACAAACCCAGCTTCCTCAGCCTCTCCCCATCAGATATTCCCTTTAGTTCCTTCCCCCATCCTCATTGCTCCTCTGGACCAGCACTTCAATCTCTTTCTTGAGGTGAGGGGTCTGGAACCGCACCCTGTACAGGAGGTGAGGCGTCACCAGTGCCTCACCAGTACAGGAGGAGAATTACACGCCCAGTTCTGCTGGTCGCGCAGTTGCTGATACAAGCCAGGATGCCACTGGCCTTTTGTACCACCTGGGCACACTGCTGGCTTGTGTTCAACCAGTTGTCAACCAGTACTGCCCAGCCACTTTGTGCACTTCAGATACAATGCTCAGTGCGCCAGCTGATGGTGACCTAGTTTTTGGGTGCCGTCTCCCAGTGCTGTGACACAGCTCTGCACGCTGGTAGAACTGCAGAAAAATGAAACTGGAACATCTTACACTTGCAACGTACCACGGGAAACATTGACAAAGTTAATTTAATAAATGCTGGTGTTCTCAAGGTACTTTTGCAAACAAGTCACAATAAATGCGGTGGTTTACGGATTTGTGTCTCACTGACAAATCGATCAGCTACAGGAATTTTATTATTTAAATTAAAGCAAAAAAATCTCTGCTCTAATGAGATGCATTTGGGAACATGGGGTCAAACCGTGTGACGGTTAACAGAGTGAAAAGATATGAAACATCGCAAAGCACTTGAGGGGAGTTCCTCACAACATTAATTTTTAGCCTGGCAGAATAATACTCATTATAAGATCCCACAGACAAAAACTAATGTACTGTGAATTTTATACCACTTCATTATAATTCAAATTACTTTTTCTTCCTTCCTACATTTTCATTGTTTCATATACTAAAATACCTCTGCTCCTTTTATAAAGTACAGGAATAGTATCACTGTTCATCGCATAACATATTAAACAAGTAAGTAACATTCAACAACTACATATAGCTGCATATTAATGAACTCTGTTACACTACAAAATTGTCATTTCATATCAAAATATGACATACAGCAAAGCCAAGTAAAACTAAAGCTGTAAAGGGGAAAAAAAAAATCAAACCTCCTAATATGAGTCATGCAGTCTTAAAATGTTCTTCATAGGTACTCCAGGCATTTTCTAAATTCAGTTTTCAAATTCTCTAGTCCTGGCTACCAACTAAGCATGCTCAGTGCATTCAGCTCAGCTTTTTCAAGTCAGTGGTAAAAAGTAGCCCACTACATTTTCCTCCAATTCACAGACCATCGTACTGGACCAAACTTCTGGATACCTTATGTTAACTCAGCACCTTCATTTTAGTCACAGTAAACATGTGTTTGGCTGCTGTTCAGGGACCAGAGCCATCTTAAGTATTGGTGTCTTTTCTCTCTTGAGACCTTAGTCTTCAATGTAGGCTGCTACTCTTCATAAAAATATTTACTTACTTGATATAACAATGAAATAAGGCTGAAAACTACTTTTCTATGCCAACTTGCACAATCTCAGCAGTTTCCTCCTAGTCTATTCACATTTTACATGAAGAATGTAACATGTACTTGAGTTTCTTCCAGTACTACCAAAACCACTTAAACATGGGGAAAACAATGGATGTTGTTATGGAATGGCTATTTTCTTTAATCTCTTATGTTAAATTCACTTCACCATGCTTAGTGGAAGGTCTGGGGTTTTCTGTACATAAGGAACGTCTTTCGTATCTCTTCTACCACACACAGCCGTTCTTCCTCGCTTTTCAGTGGTTTTGAACCATAAATAAAAAGAATATTTACAAAGGAAATGAAATACAATTTATCCCCCAACTATATGTTTGTTTTCATGTGGATTTTTCATAAGTATGTCAAAGCCTTTTTTGAAAGAGTATTAACTACTCAGACATCTTCTTCCATCCTTGGAGTCCCTGTGTGTGCTTATCTATCAAAGTCCCAGTCTACCTGTGAAAATTTGTCTTAGGGAACATAGGAGGGTCTGACCTGACTCTTGGTCAGTAGGACAACATCCAGCACTTGAAAATAATTTTCAATGCTTCCTTAAACAATCTGCAGAGGACAAGAGATGTGTTGGTCAGAACTCCTCTTACCTCTCAGACACTCTTCCCCCACCCAGTGATGGACAGCAGCATCATTTCCTTGCTGAGGGTCAGCATCTACTGCTGCAACAGGCAGCCTTACTCCTATTTAAAAATCTAAAGGGAAAGCAGATGAGGAGGTAGAGGTTGAATGGAGGCATGAGATGATCTAAGCAAGGATTTGGTAGTCTCTGGCTTGACCAAAAACACAGTTGGGAGGAAGTCAGAGGGGGTTTTATTAGTACAAATCCTTTCAGTGAAATTAATAAGAATTATGAGGCGAAGATTAAGCTATCACGATACAGGTCAGAGTCATAACAATCATAAAAATCTAAACATTAAGACAGTCTTAGTGATTTTGGAGGACATCTGTCTGCCATGGGAACGTCATTGTTACTAGGAGTTGAGGGGCTGAAGTGCTCCGGGACCGTGAGCCACCAATGCGCCCTTGTGGCCAAGAAGGCCAACGGCATCCTGAGGTGGATCAGAAGTGGGGTGCTTAGCAGATCGAGAGAGGTTCTCCTCTCCCTCTGCTCTGCACTGGTGAGATTGCACCTGAAATATTTTGTCCAGTTCTGGGCCCCTCAGTTCAAGAAGGACACAATGCTGCTGGAGAGAGTCCAGCACAGAGCCACGAATATGTGAAGGAAGTGGAAGACCTCTCATATGAGGAGAGGCTGAGAGAGCTGGGTCTCTTTAGTTGGAGAAAAAGAAGACAGGGGTGACCTCATTAATGTCTATAAATATTTGAAGAGTGGACATCAGGAGGATGGAGCCAGGCTCTTCTCAATGTCTTCTAGTGATAGGACAAGGGGCAGTGGATGTGAGCTGAAACATAGGATGTTCCACATCAATATGAGAAGGAACTTCTTCATGGTGAGGGTGATGGAGCACTGCAACAGGCTGCCCAGAAAGGTTGGGGAGACATTTCACCCCTACCTGGATATGTTCCTGTGTGACTGGATCTAGGTGATCCTGCTGTGACAGGGGGATTGGACTAGATGATCTTTCGAGGTCCCTTCCAATCCCTAATGTTCTATGATTCTGTGTGAAAAAGTGCAGCAAAGCCATGAGACTGGACACTTGGCCTCTTTAAAAAATATGGACAAGGAAGAAATAATACAAAGAAGACAGTGGAATACTCCTCTCGCTTTCTCTTGGGGTCCTGGTCAAGCCCTGAGCAAAATCCCACATGAGACATGACACCAGATGTCTTCTGAATTTGAAGTTTGACCAGTGTTTGTCACATGAAATAGAAGGGTCTGCAGTTGCAGCGAATTGTTGGAGTGTCACCTGTGGATGGATGGATTCCCAGCTGCCAGATTATACTCTCCAAATCCTCACTACAAGCAGCACTCCCCAGCGACTGTGAATCTGGACGATGGTAACATAGTATTAGGGCAACTGGTGGTGTATCTTTCTTAACCACTATCCCTAATTTTGTAGTAATGAGCAGATGCATCACTACACTTAATTTTGCTGCTGCTCCTTATAACTAGAGTGCTACAAGCCTACCTGTTTGACTTAATGCATTATCTTGGTTGTTTTCTTTATTACCTTGAAATAGATGGTAAAATAAGCTCACTCCTTCTGTTGGTGTCTGTGTCCTTTTTGTTGGCCCCATCAATTAGCAAAACAAGGGTAACAATTCTGTAGCAACAGTTGATACCTCTGTTCTGGCTCATCTTTGTTTGGGGGAGGACTTCTCAGATCACTGGATAAAAATAAGGAGCAGGACATGTGATGCAAAGGAAAATGCAGAAAGAACAGAAAAGAGCGGTGAGACGAAGCAGCGTCAATGCCAGCCAAAGCTCTCACGCTGCAGCTGCCTGCCTGCCTCTTACCCCAACCACAGATGTCTTCACAACCTCCACTCAGACACGTCTGCACACCTGCTGCCCACACCTCACCAGAAATGTACTAGACGGTGCTCTGTCTGTTCTCGGGGCGGAGAAACGACACATGGGAGAAACCAAAAAGTAAGATTCAATGCCAAAATGTCCAGGGGATCAAGTTCTATCGGTGTGACAGCACTCATGCTGGGAAGGTTTCTCACATTGCTTCACCTTCCAGTCTGAAACAAGCAGCTCAATGGGCTATTCTGAACGTATCTTCTGCTTAATAAACCTCCTTTTTCTCAGAACCAGGTTTTCGTACAAATTCTTGAGGATTGCTTCGCTCCAGTGGCAATGACTGCTAGTGACACACCAGCCTTTAAGACATGTTGACCATGTCATGAACTTCATTTGCATATTAATCAATCATCTTCTCTCTCTAGGGATTGTCTTCCCAATAGAATCACACAATCCCATTCAAGCAGGTTTATTCGGGCTCTGAAATAAATCAGGGTGAGGATGGGCGGTTGTCTGCACTTCTATTGTTTCAGAAGCTGGCATTTCTCAGCCCTTTCATTTTCTTAAACACTTCTCAGTAATTTCGAGCAGCGACAGACCTTCTAAAACAAGTTTAGCCAACTCAAAGCTGGTTTATATTCTGCAGGTATTCAACATCTGATTTTTTTAAAGTGGATGTCAAATTAAATAATTTGATTCTAGAATTCTGCGGAGTGGATAAATTGCACATTAAGGAGCAATTGATGGGCATTATTATAAATGTAAAAACTAGCAGTTTGAGTACAGGAATAATCTAGAATTCCTTCCTCTGCAAAAAGAGCAGTCTGTGGAGAAAATATGATGCCAGCCTATTTGCTCACACAGGCTGTTCTCAACTAACACATGCTTAATGAGGCCACACATTTGTGGTCTCTCCTACAGTCAGTTAAGAGGAGATTTTAAAGCACCCTGACGATATACTGTCACTGAAATTATCTAAATATGAAAAAAAATCCTGGCAACCATGAAACATGAGCAAGCTGTGAGTGACCATGCTTAAGCTAAGAAAATATCTAGCACACCCAGCGTTGATGTCAAAAGAGCTCACTAGTGAATATGGCAGAGGCTACAACAAATTCCTGAATTATTGCAGTGACCTGCAACACAGGAATCCACTTGGCAGATTTTAGATTCCAAACCACCTCTTCCCGCAATAACCTATGTGCTTTTCCCTTAAAAGGAATAAATAAGGGGAGGGGGGGATTGACTAGCACCTTGTTTCAGATTAGGAACTAAAACCTTTTCCATCTGAATTATTGTAAGAACACTGCCTTTATTACAAAACTATTGGGAAAACACAAATTCTTCTAAGTTTACAAGATTTTTTCCTCCACCAAAGTGCTTTTCCCACTCACCCTCTGGTTCATCCTTTATGTAAATAGACCCAATACAAGTTGAAACTACCAACACACAGGAAGAATTGTGACAATATTTGGTTGGCACAGCTGGAAATTCACAATCTTTAGTGACATTCATCTCGGTGCTTTCTAGGCCCAAGGAAATGAAGAGAGTAACAGCAGAACGTTGTTTTAAAAAGCACCACCACTGTAATGTCCACATTATTTTCTTGTACTACTACTACTCCAAAGCCCCTATCTCCACAAGTTAGGGTATTTCAGAGGAAGCAGACATTCACTTCTCTGCTTTTCACAGATTCACAGAACATTAGGGACTGGAAGGGACCTCGAAAGATCATCTAGTCCAATCCCCCTGCCACATCAGGATCACCTAGACCAGGTCGCACAGGAAAACATCCAGGTGGGTTTTGCTGCTCTGAAGTTATCAATGAGCAAGTTTGATAGACTTCATCAGAAAAACATATGTTCCACTAATAAAGAAAGCTTGCTAGCTGTACACTCCATATTTATCTCAGAACAGAGTAAACATTTTTAAGGGGATAAGGAGAAAGAAGCATACAAAGAAAACATTATTCAAGATTCTAAATATAGCTCTGACACTCCACACACAAAACTCTACAACACTTACATTCAGCCTAAGGGTGCCCCAGATGATGAAAGACCAAAGACATCTTCCCAACATTTAATGAAAAGAATACTTGAGAAAAATTGAGTCAAGCCAGGTATCTTAAATATAATCCTCTTTTAGTGCAAAGAAGGTTGTAAAATCATTTCTTTGAATACCCGCTGCCAATCAACAGAAAGCATTACCCTTGCTGACTGCTCCTTGATATGTTCTCCAAGCACCAGACAGAATTAATCTCCTAAGCTTTCTTTTCAAAGGTGCCATCTCTCCACCCCTCTGTTAACATGACCACATAGCAACCATTCTCCTCAAATACACCAGCCTGTGAAGCTCTCCAAGCACAATTCAGAGTCCAGGGACCACGTACTTCAGCATCTTGCCTCTAGCTACACCTTACCATTAATCCATTAATCTCAGTGAGCCCTATCACGATGGATAGGCTTTACAGATTGAACTCGGCACTACTTGAAATAGGTGAGATGTTGCCAATACTATTTGATGGAATATAAACATTTAGACTTGAAAACTGGACATTTTCAGGACAATTGCACCAACACAGGCACCTGTGAGTTCTTTAGGAGGGTACCAAGGCTCATTCTCTCTCACCAAAACCACATCCAGAGCACCAATTCAAGATTCCAGGAGGAATTTTCCTTCTAATATCAGAGAAGCAGAGCATTTGACTGATTATTTGTCCTT
Source organism: Rhinopomastus cyanomelas (assembly GCA_013400115.1). NCBI lineage: Eukaryota > Metazoa > Chordata > Aves > Bucerotiformes > Rhinopomastidae > Rhinopomastus > Rhinopomastus cyanomelas. Next base: position 249,166 of record VXBP01004956.1, on the reverse strand, counting down.
CCCCCTGCACTCCATTACTTCATGAAAGGAACCTAAATTTGGTCCTATATTTTTAAGTAATTTCTGCAATCACAGATTCACAGAACATTAGGGATTAGAAGGGACCTCGAAGGATCATCTAGTCCAATCCCCCTGCCACAGCAGGATCACCTAGACCAAGTCACATAGGAACATAACCAGGCGGGTCTTGAACATCTCCACAGAAGAAGACTCCACAACCCCCCCGGGCATCCTGTTCCAGTGTTCCATCACCCTCACCAAGAAGTTCCTTCTCATATGTATGTGGAACCTCCTATGTTCCAACTTACACCCATTGCCCCTTGTCCTATCATTAGATAACACTAAGAGCCTGGCTTCAGCCTCCTGAGAACCACCCTTCAAATATTTATCTGAAATAAAAGAAAACAAAGAATTACATGGTCAGAAAGTGTGAAATTTCACACACTACTAATTTTATGACCTCTAGACATTGCATTGATTAATTATCTGATTTCACAGCTGTAACAGAAAATCCTTCAATCTGATTCTGATCACGTTTTTCAAACATCTGTTTCAAGAAAATTTATGAAAAGCTATTTTCTACCTCACCCAAACTCTGTAGAAAGGAACAGGCTGAGAAGTAGTTACATAACCAGGTTGTCGTCAGGGCATTGCTACATCATGTTGCAAACACGTTTTTGCTAGTACATCGATATTGCTATTGAAAGTTTAAGTACTGTGATCAAACCTGGTCATCAGGACAGATGTCTTGTTTCTGAACTGTTCCAATTGCATCTGTTTTTACTGATGGGAGGAGCTGGGATGCAGGCCAGCCAGCCAGCCTGGATGAAAAGTGGCCGTGTGCTCATGACTGATTTAGAAGGTGAAAATTAAGGTAATTGTTAAGATGTGTGGCAAAAGCAGCACCTCATATTGTGAGGTACCTTCTCCTTATGCAACACTCCATACAAAATGCTCCCAACAGAACCCAGTTTTGACATTTTAACCCTATAAATGAACGTTAACATATTAATGAATCTCACAAAACTGTATCTTACAGAAAAGTCCACTTTACAATGACATAAGACAAAAATAGAGAAGAAATTAGTGAGCTACAAACCACTGCAGAAGACCACTTATTTACAAAAACTGCGATCCACATTAGAAACAGTGCTGGGATTTTTTCCCTTGGTAGGAATGTACATAAATTGCATCAAGACACTGCAAGCCAAATTCATACAACCCTTTCTGGCATCACTACAAATGTAGCTTTAGTAAAAATTCAGAAAAGCTTGAAGCTTCTGATCAAAAAAAGGATTGTAAATCCCATTAAAGTGGACTAAGGGAAACACTGCACATTGCTAAAAATACCAAGCGTCATTTCAGAAGTCTTCAAACGTTACCGTTCCGTTACTCTGATAATAGTTAGCAACAAAAGAAAAAGTTTTCTTAGAAAAAGTTTGTTTCCATTTGAACATGTATTTGCATAGACTTCATAGTATATCTCATCCACCTCGCTGTACACAAGCCTTTGTTAATGTTTTATCACCAGCAGCTTCCTTCTGCACATTTCAAAGCATTCAGTAATCACACATCAAAGAGTTGTCTAATGTTGGAGACACAGGACCACTTATGGTCTCCGGCACAGGGACCAGCTTCTGTTTTCCATTAGACTGTAAGGTGAGGTAGAGCAAATTTCACACAAGGGCCACTGCTGAGTTAAAGCCTGCAAGTCTAAGATGGGTCTTTCTAACAAGATCCAGCTCCTATACTGGGTTTCTTCTTGCTACATTTGCATTTCCATATGTACACAAAGAAATAAAATGCACAATTAATAAAGACTCAAGAGAATTCTGTAATAGGTTCCTTTTGTTAAAATCAATTCAAGACACTGTGGGAAAGACCTTGTCTCTTCTTATTCTATGTTGCTAGTCCTCATGACAGTGGTTGCATGTTTCCACATATATTTTCTTCTATACAAACCTATAGAGCGTTTGATGTATAGAGCAGTTCCAGAGAGAGCTCTGTTTCTATAACATGATTTTTTTTAAAATGTATTTAGTCCTTAGATTTTGAGGTTTAGTTTTTCAGGACTCGCATTATTTTAGGATTTACAGAATATAAATGCTTTTAGAAGAGCTTAAAATACTTGCCACTAGTTTTTCTGGGACTGCAGAGCTTTATGATGACTATAGCCTCACAGTTACATTAGTCAGCTCTTAATCAGTTTAGTCACTAACCCTTTCAACATTTCTGTTGGAGAAGTGGGACTATTTATGTTCAGAAAACTGTACATTTCCATGACTGCTTATAGAACAGAATTAAGTGCATAGCAGTCCAAATTTTTCCCTGATTTAAGACAGGAATGATTCAGAGTATGTCTAAAAATTACTTTATGCTAGAAAATTAAACACAGTAAGTGGAGTTAGTCAAGATATATGCAATTATTTCATTGACATAGACTTTATACTCTGGTACAACTCGAAACAATTTAGCCCTGAAAAACAGCCAAGACAAGTTCTGTCATCCTACAATACACCTGGAAACATCTAAGAGATGACAGTCCTGAAACACTGACTTCATACAGTTAAAGCCAGTCTATCCTCCGTTCCATTAGGTTCTCAGGTTTGTGCTAGAGTGAAAAAAACCTTAAACAAATGGGGCGTCCGTTCTATCATCCAAACACACAAAAGCTTTAGGGAAGAGAGATGAATGAAGCAATTTGTCCAGCTCTGCACTAACTGCAGCAACACTAAATGGGTGCTGGGCAAGACATTTAAGTACTTTTCACTGCCACAATGTATAGCTCAGGATTTGAATACAGGCTGTAAATCATTAAGTTGCACAAAATACATTGCATGTTACTCCAGCTCCTCTCTACCATCTTGCAGAAGCTGCAATTTCTAAGAAAAATCTAAGGACAGGGGGACAATAAACAATTAGCAATCTGTTTAATCTAGGAATGCATGCCAGCAACCCTGATCATGATTAGCAATAGTCTTTTACTTGTTAATTTAGTTATTATAGCTCCGTGTCTGTAGCTGAACGTATTTATCTCCTTTAGAATGTATCTACTCCAATGAAGAATTCAAACTAATTTTGAAAAAGTAGACTACAGTGTGTGTTCTGTGGAAGAAAGAAGCCTGCTATATTTTCAATTTACTCGTCAGAAATCATTACTTGTCTATATTTTTTCAAATAGCTGACTACAATCAGAACAGCAGGCAGCAGGAAACCCATAGCCCTAAAACCCCACGGTTTTTAAAATGTAAAATATTGAGATTATTCTAGTACATAATTGACAAAAGCGATTACAAATTACTGATGGATGATCATTCTCCACTACAATAATGGTTCTAATTAAAATCCAGCTAATTGGACAGATGCAAGTTTAAAAAGCATTGAAAATTATGTCAGTATTTCAAGTTTCCTATTTTTTTAACAATGCTGGAATCACTGCTGAGCCTATCTCCTCACTTTATATGACATACAAAACCATGGCTTTCTCTCTATAATAAAACTACTGAAATGAAAGAACTTCAAATGTGATAGAGGCTACTAACCAGCATCAGAACCACACGGGCCATAGACACTGGAGCTACCCAGCATCTGAGCTTTGGTCACCTGCACAGAACAATGAAATGACTTTCAGAGTGAGGTTGTGTAGCCTGTTCCTAGTTACAAACTAGTGCTTGAACTGTGTGATAGGGTAGCAGACAGATCTGTAAAATTCAGTACTTGTCATCAAAAGTTAAAGAGCGTCAGCTACCTCATGCCACTCATTTACAAGTTGAGGCATTAAGGACTCAGAGTAATAAACAAACTAAGAACCATTTTTTTTCTGCAGCAGTTAATGAAATCGCATGTCCAGATAGTTTTCAAAAGCAGAAATAGGTGTCTTAATTCACATCCTTCTTAAATACCTTTTACAATAAATAAAGCAAAGGCAGAAGCAGCTCCTCTGCTTCCTGAGGAAGGATCTCACCTGCTAAAGAAAGGGTTTAGCCTCATCGACATCAAGCAAAGTAGGAAGCTTATCTTTTCTTTGGAAATGATGAATGTAGCACCATGGAAACAAAGAGCCACTGTTGCCTGGGCTTGGTGCAGCCCTCACCATTCCTCCTTCACAGTGGCCAGAGGCTACCCACACCCAGAGACAGCAGCAACATACATGTCATTTTGGTGGCACTGTGGGATATCTGCCCAAGTCAGTTTCCAACTAAGGGTGGAAGTCACAGAGTGTGAAAGAACAACCAGGTAAGGTAGCTTCTTTCATCACGTTAGCTTTATGCAGCTCCAGAGGCAAATCAACCTGGAAAAAGTGTTTTTTTAAAAGTTAAATACCTGGTGCCGTTCCTTTCCCAATAATTTCTGTTCTAGTGCTGTTACAACAGGATGCTGCAGAACCCACATTTTCCCAAGGATTTTGAGGAACATTGAGAACTGCCTAATTCCCACACAGACACCAAGAGAGAGGTAACATGCAAGTTGTTAAATTGTGGCTGTACTTGGGATGTGGTTGAGACCCGCTCCTACAACCGAGGAGCAGGTCACAGCCATCTCCTGAATTCAGCTGAGATTCCCCGAGTACACACAGACATCTGTGATTACGGCCACGGGAACAGAGAAGGGGAAGAGGCTGTTATCATCTGCAGGCAGACTCTTATCAACACTTCCATTAACACACAGTAAACTGCTACCAATGATAAAATTACCAGTGAGGTATTTTAAATGCATTATTGATGCACTCTTGGGGTGGGTAGAGTTAACTCTTTGTGGTAAGCATAACGACGTAACCAAACAAATAGAGTAGCACTGATTTTTTTCCAGTTCAAAAGTTTGTATTTGCAATGCTAACCCATTAACATGCGCGTTTGCAAACACACCTCATCCTGGGTGCCTTCACCACGCTTTCAAGTACAGAGTAAGCACCATCTCCTAAGTGATCCTCAGTACGTCACCACAAGCACTTGCTGGGTTATGGTGCTTTGGAGTGGGTGTTTTCTTGGTTGGCTGGCTTTTAATTTTAAACAGAAAAATGAGTACATCACACCTCTTGTTATTTCCTCCTGTATAAAAAAAAATATCTCATTTGCCCTATTTAGAACAAACAGCACATACAGTTACTTTTTATCTGTTAAAGCAAGAATTAACCAGGAGCGATAAACCACCACTTGCCTGCACCTGTTAATATTGATGATTGTTTAGTCCAGTTCACAAACCTTTCTGTAATTATTACTTGGTGCTGGTTGAATCACCAGGCTTCCCGAGTTCACTGCTTGACCAGTTCTTTTTAAAATAAATTCCCAGATAAGCCACTATTTTCTTTTTCCCTGTAGATAAATCATTAAACTAATTGTTTATCTGAAGACTGCAGGCTGACACTGCCTTAAGAGGAAACAGAGGGGCCATATTCACCTTTACTAGACAGAGACAAAAATCAAGACTAGAAGTCACACACACCTTTTCTTCACAGGATCTAAATTTAAGCAGAATAAACAGAGACACTTAAAAAAAAAAATCATTTTCATGACAAAATACAAATTCTAATAAGCAAAGGACAAAGCATAAAGAAAACCTTTAAAAAACAGTAGGGATACCAAACTGACAGGTTTTACATATTTAATTTACAATAGATGTTTTTGTTGCATTTTCTTGCAGTGAACTTCAGAGTGAGTGTCTGTAAGTTATTTGAATTCATGATGCTTATTAAATTATAACTACAGCAGCAGTTATAATTGGGTTGGGTGTCAGGAGGATGGTGCCAGACCCTTCTCAGTATCATCTAATGATAGGACAGGGGGCAATGGGCATAAGCAGGAACACAGGAGATTCCACATCAATATGGGAAGGAACTTCTTCACAGTGAGGGTGATGGAGCAGTGGAAGGGGCTGCCCAGGGGGGTTGTGGAGTCTCCTTCATTGGAGACATTTAAAACTCTCCTAGAAATGGTCCTGTGCAACCAGATCTAGGTGATCCTGCTGTGGCAGGGTGATTGGACTAGATGATCTTTCAAGGTCCCTTCCAATTCCTAACGTTCTGTAATTCTGTGACTTTTACTGATTAGGATGCACTAAATTGTCTCACTTGTTACTATTTCCAAATGAGAAAGGAAATGGGCAAACTGAGACAAAGAAACTGTTTCACCCCCTTTTTGTGTTGTTTTTCAAAGTACATGCAGCACACCTGAATTCGAAAACCCAGCGAAACTTGGTACAACAACATTCTACAGCATTTTGTATACTATAACAACATCTTCATATACATACTTCAAAGATAATCTTTGAAAATGTATAAAACCAACACCTCCTTCCCTGCTCCCTCATCCCCCAGATTACGTGTACCTTATCAAAAGAACCTAATAAATTGCATCTATAGAATGAGTGAGTAGTTAAGAAAAAAAATCAGCACTTCACATTTTTCCTCTGTAATCAGGCTCCAAAAATGGGCTTAAATACACTGATGTAAAAACTAATGACTGGCACAAAATCTTTATCCTTTGATACTTGAACAAGCAGTGCAAGTCATGCTAAATAGGCCACCATACCATCTGAGACTGAAAACTAGCCAGCGCAGTGTGTTCAATTTTTCTACTAATTCTAATTAGCACCTCACTAGCACCAGCTTTTAATCCTTGTTGGCTGAATTAGCTTCTCAGGATCACTATCAATGCTTTTCATAGTGTTTTCCAGGTATTTTGTTCTCTATTGCACATTAGTTCAGGTTTCATAAATATTATTTTTAATCAGATGTGAGAGCCGAGCCACTCAAGTTCCTGTGCTTATAAAAAGATCACAGGGAATTAAAATTTTTAATAGGTCAAGTATGATTCTATGAAGTGATGTGAATGTGCACGTACCAATCATTATCTGCTCTTTTCTTATTCTTTTGCTAAATGGGTAGAGGAAAAACATTAATCATTGCTCAGCACTATTCAGCTAGCTCCTCTTGACTACTGTCCTCAGAATGCTACTGTCTCAACAAGCACACATGCAAGAATTAGACTGCATACAAGCCACACTAAGGCTGCTTTATTTAACTTGACAGATTAAAGGGTAAGAAAACCCAGACTTTGGACCTGCATTGAAATTTATCTCAAAATTGAATTAATTTAAATTAAAGCTGCTCTTTTCCAATTTTTCCTCACAGATTTACATGCTAAGCCTTTAGCCTTCTAACTTCGTAATTCAATAAAATACATGCATTAACATTACTTGCAAACCTTTTGTGAAATATTTATCTAGCCGAGATAACCTTTCCTGAATTGTATATTTGCCTTCAACAGAACAAAACACATGGCCCCTCCCCTGCAAAACTCAAAATCTCATAATCCCTTATTAATGAGGAAAATGAAAACATTTCCAAAATATGTGTCATAAAAGGATGCAAAAACACACTTTCAAACATTTGCTTTTTTCTTGCTGGAAACAAGAGGAGGTAAGAGAAAGTTAATAAACTGAAAGTACTAGTATCAGCTTCCCAGAATAGCCTGTCTGATAAGATAGTTGTCTGACTCTTAATTTGGCAAGAAAGATTTGTTATCTATACCTGATGGGAGAGCTGTATTATCTCTAAAATTTCCTGACCAAAGATCTTCCACTTTCCACCAAGGCCTTTCTTGATCCCTTCCCAACATCACCCAAACTAGTTGAATGCAAACTAGGCGAATATTAAAGAAAAGCTTTGGATATCCTTACAGCATTCCCATCTCTTTGTGTGCTTTGCAAAACAGCTTCTTCAACTGAGCATGGAGAGAATTTCCTCAGAATTCATTCTGCCAAAGCCCCATGTTTTTCCTGCATCACAGCACTGCAATGTTTTAATAACAGATTCAAATGTGATGCTCAAATAACAAATACAGTGAACTCTGCTACCCAAACTGTGTAGAAAAAGTGATACGAAAACACATCAAAATCCAAATGAATGGTTATGAGGAGCTTTACAAGATGCTCCAGCTTGAATAAATAAGTGGGCATGCTCTCTGTGATAAACGCAGGAGACTCTAACACAGAATGGCCAGTATAGCTTGTCGTCTCACAGCACAGGAAATACATTTTGCATGCTAAATATAAGCTGACAAAAGATGTAGGTGCCCACATTGTCAGCATGTTCCTTGCTGCCAAATAGCAGGCTGCCTTCAAATAGATTGTATTGATTTGGCCTTTGGGAATGGTGGCATCTTAGATTTTCAGTTTCAAAATATAATTAGAAAAAGAAAAAAAAAATCCCCAAACATTAAAAAGGCTGGAGGAGGAATATCCTGTACAGAACACTGAATTCAGAATCTGAACATTTATTAATGTAAACCAGCGCAGCAGCTAGGTACCGGAACATACAAAATGTTCCACCAGTACTACACAGGCTTGTTTCCCTAAATACCTCAAGTGTTTCAATGGAAATAAGGGCAATCATTCTGAACTCAGAGCATCAGCTCCAGTACCAGCTTCAGCCACAAACTCAAAGAAGAACAGAATAACCATGCACAAACGTCGAGTATTTCCACTCATGTATTATGGAAATATTATCATAGAACGGTTTAGATCGGAAGACACCTCGGAGATCCTCTAGTTTCAAGCCCCTTGCTGTGAACAGGGACACCTCTCACTAGACCAGGTTGCCCAGAGCCCCATCCAACCTGGCCTTGAACACTTCCAGGGATAGAGCATCCACAACTCCCTGGGCAACTTGTTCCAGTGCCTCAGCACCCTCACAGTGAGGAATTTCTTCCTAAGTTCCACTCTAAATCTACCATCTTTTAGCTTGAAAGCATTCCCTCTTGTCCTGTCGTTACAGTCTTTCGTAACAAGTCCCTCTTCAGCTTTTCTGTAGGGCCTTCAGGTACTGGAAGGCTGCTGTAATGTCCCACCAGGACGTACTTTCTCCAGGCTGAACAGCCCCAATTCCCTCAGCCTGAAAGAAAGTGAAGTGCGATGGTTAAAAACAACCCACAACATCGTAGAGTACTCTGCCTTTCGGTTTCTCCAGCTAGGTGACGACAGGACTACGAGGAATGTTACCTAATAACGCACCAATTTTTTACCTCAAGAAGCAGACATCAATGGTGAAATATGTTTTAAATCCAAACAGATGGCTCTAAGTGAATAACAGATTCAATTAACCAAACATTTTATTTCCTGTATCTTGAATAATTAACAAAAAAGTGTTTACCAACAATTACATAACAGCTTTTATAGTAACGCAAGGAGGAGAAAAACATCTAGCACTGACTCTCATAAATAATTCAAAAGGTCTAATTTACCATAATCATGTCTGGCATTTATCTGCAGTAAATAATGGATTAGGCATATACTGTGCACTATTTCCTACAGTAACTACTAGAGAGCATTAGGAACAAGCCCATCTGTGTTTAGCATTCTGCAAATCAGGCCAGCTCTCACATGCATAAAATGATAGCTGATTAAGCCGTTTACCTACGCAATGGATAGAAGTGACATCTTTTAATGTAAAATTAAATAAAAATTATAGAAACGGCAAAACAGTTGAGGTTTTTCATATGCCATAAATATTCATAGCTTCCAAACTGACGAAGCATGCCCCAGAAACCATAGGAACCACTCTAGGAAAAGAGTTGAGTCTTCCACATTCGCTGTGCCACTGACAGGTTAATTTGCATAAGAGCAAATTAACATCTCAAAAGCCTTGTCTTTGCCAGCAATTTTAAGAAAACACCCACCATTACACTAAAACCACCGCAGTTACCTTGACAAAACAGAAATGTGAGCGCTAGAGCAGCCTGGGCCACAGGATGCTTTTGTTCATTTCTTTGCTTCCAGCACCACTGGCACAACTCCTTCCAGGTTTTAAGGTTTTCCTCTTCCTTCTCGACTGTTTCCTATTTCTGCCGGTGAAGTCTGCAATGTACTTAACCACTTCTGGAATTCACACATTTCAAATAACAGAATGCACACATATATCTCCTTAAGGAGAATTAAGGGATACTCTAATGCACAAGTTGGATAAATTAGGTGATCTAGTGAAGTTTCACACTCCTTAACAAGTGCTAGCACTGAGATCTCCGAGAAGCCTACTTTAAGCGCTCCATGGGGGACCTTCAGCAGGATTGTCCCTATTTCAAGCACATTTCAGTTAATTTGCACAATTACCTTTATTCCTTGGTGCCTGTGTGACAAAAACCATCACACACCACAGCCATGCACAGTATTTGTCCACTCATCTCCTTGTGTAAAGGAAGGTTTTCGTTGTTAGCACCTTGATGTTTCACATTAATTACAGCACATATTCTTGCAGGATCCTCGTGATGAGACTCACTTTTTTAACTGTAGCACTTTACAGATCTCCTATCAAACGAACCAGCCTGTGATCAGGAAGCACATAAAAGACATCCCACACTATCGAAAATGTAGAAATAGTTCAAGTTTCTTTCACATGCTTATAGACTACTTGAATTAATTTTAAAGACCAGTACAAAGTGGCAGAATAACTTTGTATTTTATTGAGTCGAGAAAATAGTGGAACCCCTGGATTTCCCAACAGTCTGGGCTTTGTCAAAGCTTAGCTGGAAACAGGTCATGTCTGTGTGTCTCAGACTGCAAAGCACAGAGCAGCAGAGCACCACACACCTCACCACCTAAGCAAACACGTCAGCAACTCAAGATCAAGAGAAGGCAAAGCCTTCATGACAGCTCACAAATAGAGAAGACCTTCATTACAACCTGCTTGATGCATGAAAGAAAGAGGCTTGCAAGTTATCCTTACAATCCTCATCCCTATTTTCTTCTGCCAACACTAACTTGGATGTCTGAAAGACAATTTACAAAGTGCCAAAGTTTTGTGATACCTGAGCTCCAGTAGGCTAACACACCTGACCAATGAGAACTGAATCCAGTCTACATCAAAAACAGAACGTTGGCATTGGATAAGCACAGACAGGTGCTGAATGAAGCCTCCCTCCAACAAAAAAGACACCGTTTTAGGTAGTAAAAATTCTGATTACACTTGCTGAGTGAAATCTTTGTGTCACCATAAAGACCCACAAAGAAATCACAGGTTACTCTAAAAATGGAAATAAGTATCTTCAGCAACAAACAGAGCAAATTAGATGAACCCTTTGCATCTTATCTGGAATCACCCCGGCATTAACTACCATACGGGGACATGCACCCTCATTATGGAAAAAGGGCCCTTGAGTGCAGACAAAAGCATATAAATACATGTGTTCCAAAGACTCAAAGAGCAAAAAGCATAAATGTAAATTACAGAGGTATTTTCGAAGGCAATACGGTTTGGAGGACACTATATAATTTAATGACACATAATGCCATAACAGGCTTTCCATCAAAATATCTTTCAGTTATTAATCTCAACAAACTGGGACAAAAACCCCAGTTAGTTGCAAGCAGTTTCTTAACCCTTACCTGTTTAATATCCCTGCCACTGATTGAGAAGCTTCATAAGGAGCTCAACTAGGAAATACTAACGGTGCTGAAAAGAATTAAATACCTATAACTTGAAGTTACGATGCATGAACTAAAGCAAACTGCAAACCAGTGTTTTACTATATGTAAAACAGAATACAAGTTACATTTGTTCATCAATTATTTGCTGTTCAGCATTTTGTAAAAACAAATTCATACCTATCTACAGCTGCAGCTTCCCGATCAAAAAATGAATCCCTTTCACAGTAGAAATGCCTACTGTCACTTTGTCAAGTTCAGATAACACCTCATTTCATGATCCATGAAGAAAAGGAAAAACATAGCAGGAACTAAAGAACAGAAAATTAAACTATCAGGATAAATGTCAGGCATTAAATAAGCATGTCCATGAAAACATCATGCTGGAGGCTGCTGTTATCTCTGAGCTACTGTCACATTCTCAAAAAGAAAGAAAAATGCAAACTATTCCGATGTTTAAACAGACCCTAAAGGAATTTTTAATTAGAGGCTCCTTTTCCTAACAGACTTCCACCACCTTGGCATTTTGTCAGTAAATTTTGGCTAGTAAACAAGTGGTGCTGAAACCTCTGAAAGCTGGAAACACTAGGACATGGGGCTGATCATCAATAGTAATACTTTGTTGGACAAAACAGTAAAATAGAAGCCAGATAAGAAATCTACTTGAGCGGTCAGTTGTCGTCCTTATAGTTGTCTTTAAATAATTTCAGAAAACAGCAGCTTGTTTTATAATTACTGATGATTTTCAGAATCTTAAAATTGTTTTATAACCAATGCAAAGAGCACCCCTATCCGTGCAACACAGCCAGTCACCTCTAAACCAGCCTTTGTACCCCCACACCAACAGAAAATCTAAGATGACCCTCTCTGCCTGCACCAAGAGGCATAAAGACTTGCATGAGCTGCCATCCTCCTTTAAATCCTTATGAAGGCAGGCAGATTAGCAGAAGATTTAGAACTGTATTCTTCAAAGAGTGGGGGATTTTTTTGACTCCACAGTATATAAACTATCAAATTACTTCACTAATCCACACAGAGCAGCTACTTCCTCCAGATTCCACGCACTTGCTACATGCTTGTCAAATCTGTCTGTATATTCTTGTAGAATGGAGCATCTTCCTGATGCTGTCTCTGCCAGGATAGTCACCAGCACTTATGTGCAGGTTACTGTACAGTGAAAATGTCCACCTGTATGACCCATATCAGGCTTAGACCATGCAGCTCTTGCAGAATGCAACACCTATATCATTAAAGGCTGAACTCTAACACCAAATATACTTGGATGTGATCTACCTCGACTTCAGTGAAGCACTTGACACAGTCTCCTACAGCACCCTTACAGCTAAACTGAGCAGCTGTGATGAAGTACATGTTGGGTGCTGACCTTTGGAGAGCAACATAGGAGAAAGGGATCTGCAGGTCATGGTGGACAGCAGAATGACCACGGGCCAGCAGTGTGCTCTAGTGGCAAGGAAGGCTAATGGCATCCTGGGGTGATTAGTAGATCAAGACAGGCTCTCCTCCGCCTCTGCTGTGGTGAGACCACATCTGGAATATTGTGCCCAGTTCTGGGCCCTTTGGTTCTAGAAGGACACAGATGTTTTAAAGAGTCCAGCACAGAGCCACAAAGTCAAAGGGAGTGGAACATCTCCCTGATGAGGAAAGGCTGAGGGAGCTGGGACTGTTTAGCTTGGAAAAGGGAGACTGAGGCTGACCCCATTAATGGTTATAAATACAGAAAGGGTGAGTGTCAGGAGGATGGAGTCAGGCTCTTCTCTGTCATCCAATGATAGAACAAGGGACAACAGGTGTAAGCTAGCACACAGGAGGTTCCACATCAATATGAGAAGGAACTTCTTCACAGTGAGGATGACAGAGCACTGGAACAGGCTGCCCAGAAACGTTGTGGAATTTCCTTCTCTGGAGACATTTTAAACCTGCCAGGACATGCTCCTGTGTGACTTGGTCTAGGCGATCTTGTTGTGGTGGTGGGATTGGACCAGATAATCTTTGGAGGTCATTTCCAATCCCTAAGTTCTGTGACTCTGTGAATACAAAGTGAATCTGTTAAAATGTAATGAGCATGTTAAAATCTAATTCTAGCATTACCACAAATGTTTAAGATCATAGCCACAACAGAATCACGGAACCATTAAGGCTAGAGAGACCACAAGATCTCCAACTGTAACCCAATGCCATCGTGCCCACTAAGCTATGTTTTCAAGTGCCAGATCTACAAAATTTTTAACACCTCCAGAGACAGTGATTCTACCACCTCCCTGGGCAGCCTATTCCAACTACTTTTTCAGTGAAGAAATTTTTCCTGATGTCCAATCTAAACCTCCTCTGGCACAACTTGAGGCCCTTTCCTGTTGTTCTATCACTGGTGGCTTGGGATAAGAAACCAACCCCCATCTCTCTACACCCTCCTTTCAGGTAGTTGTAAAGAGCAGTATCATCTCCCCTCAGCCTCCTTTTCTGCAGACTAAACAACTGCAGTTCCCTCAGTTGCTCCTCGTCAGACCTGTCCTCTAGGCCCTTCACCAGCTTCACTGCCTTTCTTTGGACCCACTCCAGCACCTCAATGTCCTTGTACTGAGGTGCCCAAAACTGAACACAGTACTTGAAATGAGACCTCACTAGGACAGAGGGACAACCACATCCTTTTTGGCCACCAGGGCACACTGCTGGCTCATCATGTTCAGCTGCTGTCAATCAGCACCCGCAGGTCCTTTTCCACTGAGCAGTTCTCGAGTCACCCTTCTCCAAGCCTGTAGCACTGCATGGTATCTTCATTTAGAAGATTTTTTGCCAGTTTGGATTTCTCTGAAACGCACAGGAAAACCAGGAACAAATGTCTCCATGCATCAGCAATGGCTGCTGAAATTTAAGCACATTAACAATTCAGTCAGTAAAATACCTTGTTCATATAACCAGAACTTATCACCATTCAAATAGCTCTGCAGATTGGCACTGCTAGAAAGTCTATACATTCTAAATGAGATTGAGTACTCTTTTTATTATCAAATCCAATTTTATCTTTTTGTCCCATTTAATGACGACTTTTTGAAAAATATTGTCAACAACATTCGTTATATGTCTGAAATATACAAAAAAAAGGTCGCCTTGGCAAGACAAAGCAGTAAATGAAATTACAGAACCGATGCTGCAGTCTTTCGCTGATTTTTGCAGTAAATGACAGCATCAGACATTCCACCTTTTTGTTTTAGGAAAGGCAGACATTCCAAGTCAGAGTGTATTAACGAATCTAAAAGCTACAAAAACCATCCTCACAACTGGTGATGTTAATAAGGGGAGCAACAAGGATTCAGCAGCAGCATGCTACTAAACATCTTACTGAGGATGGCATTTCTAGGAACATAATTGATAAATTAAATGTTTGAAATATAGGGACAGATACTTTCGAGTTTGGAACACAAGTCTTGTAATCATTAAAAGTTTGACATAGCTGTGTTTTCCAAAAGGTTTTAAAGTCAATTAGCTTTAATAAATGTTATAACACTGAATTCCTAGAGTTTTCATAGCAGAGCAGCGTCTGTCAAATTCTCTTGTTCATCACGGCAAATCTCAAGCTGTTTGATGCCTTTTTAAAGGCTCACTTTTGAGTTATTACATATAAATTGAGCTCCAAATTGAGCATATATACCAATTTTGTTATTTTAGAGCAAATAGTGAAAATTGGTCAGCCTTAAGATTAAAAACTAGTAGAGCAAGTAGATGTGATGAACTGGTTCTATCTCTAGTTTTTAAGGGGACTGGTCTCACAATTTGATTGCCTAGGATTGGTGCTATTAGGCAAGAAGGATGCATTTCTCAACAGCCTAGAAACAGATCCAGTGAGGAGGACTGGTCACACAAGCAAGGAGCTCAGTTGCAGCCTTTGCCTTTCTTGCTCTGTATTTTGAAGCGTTAATTCCTTTTGCTGCATTTTCAAAAGCAGGGAGTCTTTCCCAAGGCTGCAACCCTTGGCAGTTTTCAGAGTGTGCCAATTCTTCCACCGCTTGGTCCCAGACAAGCAGAGCCATAGGTAACCAGCAGAGCACATCAGTACATTCAGTTTGGCATTTACATCCCAGAATATAGGGCTCAGCCTACGTAAGTGCCCACGTTTACAACTATCATCAGCCTTTCGCAGACTTTAACCCCATGAAAACAATTCAAATTTAGCTTATGAAAATGCAGAAACTGAGAAAATTAGACTTTGGCTGTCAGTTGTTCTTCATGCTCTTTCTAGGTTCAAAAGCACTCTACTGCACACTATTTTACTTGCAATTTAGAGGCAAACATCCCGTTTGTCACACACGCATCAAACAAAATTCCTTTGTTTGAACTCGGGATGCAGGGAAGTTTCGTTTCTGATTATTACAGAAAAGTAATCTCAATCTTAAGAGAGCTTATTGCAACAAAAAGAAAGCCAAGCCTTAAACCCCTGCAGTATTTCATAGAATCATTAGGGATTGGAAGGGACCTGAAATGACCATTCTTCTCTTCCTTTAATAATATTATCACCATACGGCTTTTTTTTAAAAATACTCTTTTCACTCAAAAATTTCCTGTTAAATAAAGCACTATTTCATTGAACAATTCACGAAATGTGCCAGAAAAGAATGTGTCTTAGTTTGCGCTTTTCCCCAAAAAGCCAGAACAAATGCACTTGAGGGTAGAACAGATGTTGTGGTCTGGTCTCATTCAGTGCAACCATAATTATATAATTTTAGCAATTAATTCTCACTGAGGTTTTGCTCAGCTCTCACAATGTTCAGCAAGTGGCCTTGTGTGATTCCTTTCCTTTCTGCAGTGAAACATTCAGACTGTTAAATTTGCTCTCAGCAGCCTGACAAGAAATACTAGAAACTCTTCAGGATTCAAACAATAACTTGAAAAGTGCAATCAAAGCAGAAGTCAGGGTTCTACACATATTCTGTTCTGTTAAAAGAGAATGGTAGAGTACAGTTCTCTATATCAGAGTAAAAAATGAACTTTAGATTTCTGCCGCAGCTCACAGCATTACCTATGAATATGGTAGAAAACAGTGTCACAGTAATGATAAGGTTGGAAAAGACCTTAAAGATCATCCAGTCCAACCTAAATCCAAATAAACCCAGTAAACCTAACATCTAACATCTAGATCATGCCACTCAGCACCTCATCCAGCCTAACCTTGAATACCTCGAGGGATGGTGACCCAACCACCTCTGTGGGCAGCCCATTCCAAAACCAGATCACTCTTTCAGTGAAAAATCTGATCCTAATGTCAAGTCTAAACCTCCCCTGATGGAGTTTAAGATTATGACCCCTTGTCTTGTCTCCAGTGGCCAGGGAGAAAAGACCGACCCCCGCCNCTGCCCAGGTCCCTCTGCAGGGCCCTCCTACCTTCCAACAGATCAACACGACCTCCGAGCTTGGTGTCATCTGTAAATTTGATCATGATGGACTCCATCCAATCATCAATGAAGATGTTGAACAGGACCGGACCCCACACCGACCCTTGGGGGACACCACTAGTAACTGGCCGTCAACCAGACGCGACACCATTTACTACCACTCTTTGGGCTCGTCCATCCAACCAGTTCCTGACCCAGCACAGAATACTCTTGTCAAAGCCCCTTGCTGCCATCTTTGCCAGGAGTATATCGTGGGAGACTGTGTCGAATGCTTTACTGAAATCCAGGTACACCACATCCACAGCCTTCCTCTCATCGACCAGTCGAGTTACTTGATCATAAAAGGAGATCAGGTTGGTTGAAGGAAGGACAGTTTGCCACAGAACCAAGTATGAAAACATTCTGTAAACTTATCTGAAAAATTATTAACTCATGATGTTACTTACCATTCTTTTCATGTGCAGGTATATACTTTTCATATTTGCATACAGTGAGAAAATTTCTAACTCCAGAGACAAAAGAATTATGTCAGCAATGAAATAGAAACCTCTCTCTGTAAAATACATCATTACTGCTCAGAAAGAAGACTGAGAGACAGTGAAAGTCAGCTTGATGTATGTGCTCCCAGAGCACTCATGGCAAGGACGGCAATCAAAAGTGCGATGGATGAGACAAGTGTTTCTAAGTTAACGTGGCACCATTCAGTTCCAGTTGTTGTTATCTCATCAAATAAATGCTTAAGATTAGAAAGCTCACAGAACAGTATATGTGAATGTGAGAATACACACGTCTTTCCCCTAGAAGTCTAACTTTAGTCTCTAGCTATGTAACCTATCGTTACAAGATTAATAGTACCACAATAACTGCTGTCCAGTGCCTGTTCATCATAGGAGTTCCATTTCTTCACAGAGTTCCTCTTTATGTGATAAATATAAGGCATTCACATTGCATCGACAGCTTGATTAATGACACTACAGTTGCTTTCTTACACAATAAGAATGGCAGAAGTATTGTGTCAGCTGTACAGCTTCAAGTCAATTCACTGTTTTTACCCTTTGTTAATGGTGAAGAAGAGGTGAAAGATAGGCATACACACTGCAAAAAGGTTCTTTTAAAATTAAATTTACCCATCTCTAGCTCTGCTATTTAGGCTATAATGAAAAAAAAGCAAAGAAGCTTTTGATATCTAATGTGATCTCATTAATGTTTATAAATATGTACAGGGTGGGTGTCAGGAGGATGGAGCCAGGCTCTTCTCAGTGTCATCTAATGATAGGACAAGGGGCAATGGATGTAAGCTGGAATATAAGAGGTTCCACACCAACATGAGAAGGAATTTCTTCAGGGTGAGGGTGACAGAGCCCTGGAACGGGCTGCAATGGGAGGTTGAGGAGCCTCCTCTGGAGGTGTTTAAAACCCACCTGGACATGTTCCTGTGCAACTGGATCTAGGTGATCCTGCTTTGGTGAGGGAATTGGACTAGAAGATCCTTTGACATCCATTCCAATCCCTAATGTTCTGTGATTTGGAGCAATGAAGTGCACTGACCATGTATCAAAGATTTATCATGTCAGTTCAGATTTCCAATTTTCTACTAATTGTTTTACAATCAAAAAAAAAAAAATTGGAAGCAAGAAATAGCAAGAAACTGGTGTGAAATGACACAAGAAAAAATACTCTGACATCTAACTCTTAAGCCGTGATGCCTTTCACAGTGCTGTAGCATATGTAGCTGACAAGAGTGAGTTTCCCATGCACCTGCACCTCCAGTTTTACCAGCGAGTCAGGCGCTTAATGTTGTCTTCAAACAGTTTTTCAGATGTCCATTGTTTTCTCTGTAGCTAAGTAATTTTAATTGACCTTTCCAAATAGTCAAACTAACAAATTATTTTATCAAGCAATTTAAAAGTAATTGAACAAATATAATCTACAACACAGCAAATGACTTGAAGAAACAGCATCAAGAAATACTTGGGTGCAGCTGTCAGATGACAACAGAAAGGCAATACCTGTTTTATTTTCTTCCTTTCAAATGCATTAAAGACGCCACAAACGTTTGAAGAGATAGGCAACGCAAATAAATCATTCCAATAGCCTAGAGTGCAGCAATCAAACACTACTTGATACTAGAACATTACCAAAACTGACAACACAAAGCTTAAGTCATGCACTCTAGTCAGAAAGCTAATGCACAACACACACTCAAAATGAAAAGTAAACCAGTGGTCTCACAAGAATGAGGAGAACAGGACAACTTCATTGCTCCAGTTTCACAAAGGATCTAATTGTACTGATGGCAAACCAAGCCAAGTTATAAGAGATGCACTGTGGATTTGTTCCTGTTCAGCTCTGGATGCTGTGTTTTGACTCCTATAGCATTCACTGCCCTGAAGCAACTACAGTTTTTGCTGTCCCCCACAATCAGCACAAATGAACAAGGTATTCATGACATAGTCCACGAACAATCGTTCTGGACATAAGAGCAGCCACACTGAATGAACAGATACAGTATCCAGCAGCAGAACTTTAAATATCATGCTGTTAAGATGTAAGAAGTATGTGTTAATATTCTCCCAATGCTCTCCTAGGCATCAACACTCTGTGATGCAAGAACTTCAAAACAAAACTAGCACCTGCATCCATTTGCTTTTTCATGCTTTTCAGGAAACCTTTCCTTTGTAATGGTCTAATTGCCAAACTGATTTATACTCTGGCATCAGTGTCATCTTGTGACAGCAAATTACACAGATTATGTCTAATGGAAACAGCATTTCCTTTATAGCAAAACTTTTAAGGTAACTTCATATGATGCTCTTCAACTCTTCTGTTAAGAGAAACTGTAAATAATTTCTTGATCACTTCTTTTCTGTCACCAGTGATGTCACACAGCCTCCAAATGATCCTTTTGTCCCTAAACATTTCTTTTTTATGCTAGTCATCATTTCACCCATCAAAGGTATCCTATTCATCCCATCATCATATTAAAAATTAGCCTCTGCCTTTCCTGATTTTACTGCAACCCTACTGAGATGGAAACATCTCAAGATTTGAGTCCAGTAAAAATGAACAGCAGAGCATAATTTTGTTTTATTCTCTGTTCTGTCCCCAGCAACTCTCACTGTCCTTTTTGCTAATCTGCAGTTCCACTCTCAAAGTGTTATTCTGTTGTTAGTCTGTAGGTCTCACCTGCACTGCCAGACTTCTTCTCTTGCTCTAAGCTCACAGAGGAAATCAGTGAGACCAGAAAAAGATGAGACAGTACCTTCTCCCTTGGTGACATTAGCAGTTGTGTATCCCCTTAAGGGACACAAGTTCTTCAGACATGTATTTGCTCACCTGAAATCTGTGTGGAATTTTTATTAAAAGGCAGAGATCAAATGGGCCATATCATTTGCTGACCTGAACGATGTTTGTACTACAAAGCCTGCAAACATCATCTCGGTGTTATAAAGCAAACACGGCAATTTGGCAGCACATAACTGTAATGTAGCACATCACTACTCTGTTTTTTCATTAAATTCCTAGGCTCTAAGTCAGAAGTAATAGCAGATACATGAACTGGGTCATACTGAATATATTAGGATATATTGGTAGATTGCACAATTTCTGTATTATGTTGCTTCCCAATTGCAAGACATATAGCCAACTGCACATTTAAAGTCGCTCTTGGTCACATGGATATTATCCCATTTAACAATACTCCTTGAAGGAGTTATTGCTTTTAGCAGTAACCTCAAGCTCACAAAAGAAAACCATCTGCTTTTTAAATCTTTTTAATTTAAGTATATATGAAAATACGCCATCCTGAAGAATTGTACTATTTCCATTACATTTTTAAGTATTAAATACAACAGATTTGAAAAATTAGAAGAGTCTAAGTAATAGGGAGATATATTTCTAAATCCATTTAAAATGTTTTCATCTTTTCATTTACTAACAGTTGCAGCTGATTACGGCTCCACAATAGAACTGAGTTGCTATGCCTTAGTTCCATAGCTACAGAGGCGTATCTTCAGTCTGGAAGCAACCATCAAAGGTTTTCAGATCACATAAAGTAAGCATAATTCTTTTTCTGCACATGGTTAACACCTCAGAGGACCTCAGTAGAGCAGACAGTAAAGAAACGAGGATGACAGAACATATCAATCCAAGACTAGAGCAGGACAAAAGCATTACGTTTGGAATATATGGAATGTCTGATGTGTGCTCACAGGGCTGTTAGCTTGACCTTACAACTCAGATCCAACAGCTGATACAAGAGACAAGTGAGAAAGCCTGAAAACAGACAAGTAGCTCGTGGTAAGTGCTGATTTAAGCTGCAGTGATGTTCCAGAAGACTGAATATTTCCCTGCCTTTTCCCAATGCTACCACATGAAAAATCAAGGAGAAACAACTGTAACATAAGCAATTCAGGAAAAATATTCATACAGACACATTTTCTTCTTCAAAAGAAAACAGTTTTGTTTAAGTTTTAAGAAGGTTTCAGGGTTCAACTCCAGCTGACAACCAAGAACTGCACAGCTGCTCACTCATTCCCCTCTCAGTGGGATGTGGGAGAGAATCAGAAAAGTACAGAAGAACAAAGCAACCAGCAGCTGTCCAAATCACAGAACTGTTTTGGTTGGAAAAGACCTTCTAGATAGCTTAAAGAAAATATCAAACTGACAACCTGTTAAGAGTCCTCAGGTTTTTCAGCTGCAACGTTCTCCACGCAGGTTGCATTATGTGTTTAAAAAGCTGTTGCCCAGACAGAGATGTTAGTGTGAAACGAACACAGCAAGTTTTATCAGTTCCTAACACACAGACAATAAAAATATGATAAAAAGCTGCAAAGACACGTTAGAGAAGAATCATATTTTAAATTCTAAAATCACTAACCTGTTCGGGAAAAGTTTTAGGAAGGGCTATCAGTACCTTACAAAAGATTGCTGCTGTTGAAGTTAGCTCAATGTGACCTCTAATTAGAAAATGCTAATGTCTCAGACAGCTGAACTCTTTTGGTTGCTATAACAACTCAGCTCAACCGCTGTATTACAAACATTTCTGGAAATATATAAATATGTATCTCCAGAAAGAATAAAATTCCATTGGCAAATGAACACTGACAAGTGGAACAATCTGAATGAACGCCTGAAATGTCGAGTTCCTGTATTCTGGAACTATTTCTCTTCAATGCCAGCAGCACAACCATGTTTCTTGGGTCCTCCAATATCTGTCAAGTAAAAACTGCTTTTTGCCCTCTAGCTTCTGTAAGAGTCCAAATTTCACAGTAAGTATGAACTCTGAAGGGTAAAGCTTTCCTGAGCATCAGTGTTCCCCTCTCCTACTGAAAAGCCACTTTTCAGTAGACCCATAACACTCACCTGAATGGAGGCGATTATTTTGGAAATCTGATGAGTTTTCTTACCATAATAAGCTACAGAAAATGTTATCTACATGTAGCTTCACACTGTGTATTGAAAAAACTTAAAGCAGAATCGTGATCTACAACACACACAATACTAGAGTTGGAGCACACTGTCTTTCTCTAATAACTACAGGTTTATTTCCAAAGCGAAAAAGAAGCAATAACGCTCAGCAAACTTGGGATGCTACTCATCCCCTCAACCTCCTACCCAGTCAAGCTTTTCAGTGGAGAAAGGTCAGACTGTATTCACAGAAACATGAAAAACACTATTACTGATATTGAATGGCTTCCATTAGAGACAACAGCTTTCAGGACAATAACATTTTGTGAGAAGTTGGGCTTGTGATAACAGACACAACATCCAAAATACTAAATAGAATGTCAGCTGTCTATGGTGAAATAAAACTTTATGACCTAGTATAAAAAACAGTAAGCAAATGTGGCTAAGAGAAGGTTTGCAAAGGCAATTGATTTGAAAAGCCTCTTCAAATTTTGAGCCATGTGAAATGAGCTGAAACCCTTTCCTGCTTTCTCAGAACTGTCCCTCACAGACCGCTTTTAAGTTCAATCCCTTTCAAAGACTATAGCAAAGAACATGAGAATGGCTTTGCTTTATACTTTTCAAACATATTCCCTCAATTTTCAGAAAGTACTTTACAAACATGAAGGCGCCCATATCTGCAAGACAGATAATGAAAAAACTTAATAACCCAAAATAAATAACTTGTACAAAAATCCTTCTAGCTGGACCTGGCGTCCACAAACTACAGTTGCTGCCATCCAAGAGATTTCTCAGTTTTCTTCTCCAGACAGAACAGATCAAGAGAAGCAGTCAAAAAGCACATGCTCATGAGAGAAGAACAACAGGGGTGGCAGCACCAGGCTGTACTCTTTTCTGTGTATCACCTTTCCTCTTCCACATAAAAAAAAAAAAAAGAAGAAAATAACAAAACAAAACCCCCAACCCTTCAAATCAAACTTTACTTTTTCCTCAGATATTGAAAAAAATAATGTAAACTCAAGACTATTCCATGATGCAGTTATTCCAGTACCTACACAGTTTGGCAGAACTCAAATTGCAAGAAAAAAAACAAGACCCACTGATTCAAAATTTTCAGTTCAAACCAAAAAACCTCCAAATTTAATTCCGTTTTTGAAAAAGTAACTTTAAATCTAAATAAAAACCTAAAAAAATTAGTTTAAAAAAAGAAACTGTAAAATCACTTAAAATACAAGTTGTAAAGTTCCATAATGCAAACCCCACCTTCTTCAGAAGAATTCTCTTCTTTTTAAATATCCACCATATTAACAAATTAGTAAGTTTATCAGAATGCCCTCTTCATACTTGGAATCAATAGGCATCTTGGCTTATGAGTTGTAGGCAAAAGCAAAACTAAGTGGTTTTCAAACACTCCTTGGATGGGTTTGGTTTTTTTGGGGGGGCCATTAGCACATTAACTAAATTAATTGGTTAATTTCATCTGAGTTTTTAAACCCTCTGACACTTTGGAGACTAAAAAGCAGAGACTACACTGAACGCACAGAACCTGCATTCACTTCCATACTTCAGGTCACCCACCTATCAGTTAACAGCTGTGGGCCACATACATCCAGAGATACTGCAGTTCAGTGCTACTACCCAACAAGCCAAGAAGGACCTAGCTGACCATTCCCAGCTTCATCATTTTTTAATTACTAGCTGCAGACGTTATTTCAGAAACTCAGACAGCATTTTGAACTTGACAGAAAATTTAAGAATCTGATGCAAAGTTCATCAAAGGCAAAGTTGATTTTAACCAACTTCAGTATCTCTGGATGAAGTCCACAAGTGCTTTAAAAAAGACTATATCTCTGTTGGGTTTTATGGGGTTTTTTTCAGAATTACATCATTAGTAATCAGCATCCTCTAAAAACACATCTACAAAAAAACCCCATAAACTTCACTGTGGTGTCCAGATCCTGATGCAGAAGGAACAACAGGAACTTGTGCTAAGTACCTTATGTATTTTTCTTCTCTTTTTCACCCTCTCTAAGCACTCTCATACAGTGAGTCACACACAACAAAAATCACCAAGCAGAGTGTTTGACTGTGAGAGGCCATACAGAGCTGTACACAAACTGCAGACAAGATAAATACCACGTATTTGTCTCCGAAACCTGCAGAGACCTTTTTTCTGGTGTTCAGCACTAAACTCCAGTAAGTTTAAACACTTGAATTACATTCATCTAGTCCAGTATATATGGAATTTTATTCCTCTAAAATATCTTCAAATTCAAATGACAAATATTTCAATTCTGACTAAGTGATTTAACTGCACCATGATATTAACTGTACCTAGCAAAATAGGAAGCTCATCTAAGACAAACAAAAACCAAGCCATCAATAAATATCTTCATAGCTATTAAAAATACAACTCAATTTAGAAATAAGTATTAGAAGGAGCATTTTAGTTTTCAGACCCCTTTGTACCAAAGAATGCCATTTCTTCTGGACACTTCAAGGCAGTATTTTTATTTCATAGAAATTTGAAAAGATGTGTTAGGAGTTTTCACTGCATCATTTTTCACTTTTAATGTTTTTCAATAGGAACCTATTAATTGAAATTTTATTAAATAGTGCTAATTGGATTATTGTATTACTAATTGAGTACAGTTGAACATAGTTTTCAATATGAAAAATATTGGCACAATGAAAAACATATCTGAAACTTTTGACATATCACGTCATCTTCACTAACAGTTCTCTGAACAGACGATCCCATTTTCCAATTTGTAACCTAACCAGAAGTGAAGAACGTGAAATAATTTTTCATTTATTTCAGGAAGAACGTGCAGGGCATCCATAACTACAGTGCAGAAACCATAGCAACCCTGACATACTGAAATATCAAAAGAGTGGCTCTTATTTGTAGCTGCTACCTGCCCCTGAGATGACACGATAGCATGTCTAAGGCATTTCTATTTACTTTTTCAGGTTAGCCTGGGCATAGATTCCACTTGGTGCAGATTTTCATCTTCTTCTGTCCTCCAGGGAGTCACGTTTCAGACTGTCATTTTAAATGGTAACAGATAACAAGTCTTGTATTCCTCATTTTACCTTTAAGGCTTGTAAAGCTATTTGTAGAAATGACATCGAGAACATCACCAGCTGGTGACAACCCCACCTGTGAGCAGGTGCAACGCTCACTCCCTTCTACCTTGTCCTTTATCCACACTGATAAATGCTCAACTGATGGTACTGTTGTTTCTCAAGTTAGGAAACTGCAGGAAGAAATGTATATTCACTCTTCCACGAGGAACTTAGTTTGCAGAGGAAGGAGAGCAGTAGAGACTTCTGTGGGCTTAAAGGTCAGGAGATCAAAGAACTGACCTTTCAAACAAGATCTGCTCTTAACTTTTCTCATCCCACAAGCACTGCCGTGGGTTTTAGCCCACGTACATGCCATCTCTCTGTTTTCTATTTTTTTCCTTGTGACCTCCTTTCCACGTTTTGTTTTGGGTCACAGAGGGTTCTTTTTCTGGTTTAAGGGATTTCTTTTTTTTTTTTAATAAGCACTGCACGAGTGGCAATTTGCCATTTCATGCACTGTACTTCCTTTTGCCATTCGTGATGACAACATGCTTTCCTAAATCAGCAACAGTAATTCACCTTCGTTCAACAGTAGTCCAGCTGCTTCTCTCTGTATGAAAATGAACTTCCTCTCAACTTTTACATAACTTAACCTGACTGCAAAATCGTCTCCCTCTGATTTTCTGCTGGAATACTAAATGATTATGGGTAGCAGCACACTGTGATCCTGCTGAGGACTCCCACACGCTCACTGTTCCATGCTGTTCCACAGTTACTTCTGTAAGAGACACAGCCTTGCCTAAAATTCAGCTCAGGAAATAAATGTTAACAGCTTGTCACTCTTAGTTCTTGCCTTCAAGGGGATCTTAGAACACAGACTTTACAGCTCTCTAGTTATGCTACACTGAGACCCTTTTATGTAATATCGCTTATTACTGTTAGAACCTTTAATCAAAAAGGACAAAACAAGGATGAGTTTTTTCTTTCCTGGGATATAGAAAGCAAATCTCCTTATGCTCATACTTCTTCCAAATACGCAGAAATAGCTCTTGTTTAAAAAAAAAGCCAATAAGAAGATTGGTGCAAGTATTTTTGTCATTGCATAATGAGTTGCGCCGTACAAAGCCATTTTTAGTAAAGGAGTTGGTATGAAATAAGTAGAGATTTTAAAACTCACTCTTCTGCTTAATTCGGCACTTCTTCATGTAGAAATGTCTGGAGAAGGGCCAAATACTTTTTGCTCTACTTTTGATCACAATACCATCATGGGAAAAGGGATGAGCTCCCCACCACAACCTGAACTGCAGAAGTATAATTTGCTGTTGGCTTCACTCTACAAGGAAAAGTAATCAACATAATGAAACCACGGGTGTTCTCTGCTATTCACTGTGTAAGTAATGGAAGTAATTACTTGCAGTTTCTGGTCACTGCTAGCACAACATACAGGTCCTCGAAGACTACAGGCTCATTCTTATGCTGCATCAGCCTCACAGAGGAACTAGAGACATTATCATTTGAAGAGGACTAACAATGGTCGGGGGGGGTTACATTCAACCGCTACTTGTACGTTTAATAAGCACATTGTGCCACATCAATAGATGAAATTGTTCACATGTTTTTCTGTGAATACAAATATACTACTAGCAAGAATGTCAAACAAATTAGAACTGAAATAACACTCAATGCACAGAAAATGAATAAGAAGGACATGAACCACTCACAGAAGAAAATGGACAAAGTGAGAGAGTTAGTAAATGTAAATCTGCATAGTAGGCAACGTAGTTTAAGTCTCTGAAAATTACTGGCAGCTGGAAACATACAGAGCAAGTCTGCTTACATCCCTAGCCGTAGCAGAACAGCACTGTGCTGCTGCGTGATGAACTCTCCGCTAGACTCAGAAGCTGCACCAATGGCATTTGGAGGAGAAATGTAGAGTTCTCTTTATCTGAAGGATGCCTTGGCTTGATGCACGACTGGAGATTATCATAGAATTCTTTGATGCTTTCTAAAGGGCCCAGCAATTCCATAAAGGAAAGCAACTACTAAATATCACAGAACTGATCAGAGGCAACTTTGTGGTTGCTGTAGCTTTACAAGAGAGGCTATGACCACTGTAAGTGATTTCTAGTAGAATTATCTGCAGGGGGAAAAGA
This sequence comes from Rhinopomastus cyanomelas, assembly GCA_013400115.1. Lineage (NCBI taxonomy): Eukaryota > Metazoa > Chordata > Aves > Bucerotiformes > Rhinopomastidae > Rhinopomastus > Rhinopomastus cyanomelas. The sequence continues at coordinate 221,715 of VXBP01004956.1, read as the reverse complement.
AGATCCGATAAGGAAGATGCTTGCAAGAGAGATGACCCAGTCAAGTTCTGGGTGTATCATACAAAACTCACAGCAAGCCTAACACGCCCTCATCAATTCCTGGCTTCTGTTGACGGTGCCCTAAGGAACAGTTCTTACTCCTATGAAAAAGAAGCTAACAGATCACATATTGCTCTGCACCATTCTGCTTTTACAGTTAATAGTTCTTTGAAAAGATCATTACCTTGCACAAATAAATACTAGGAGCTACACAGAGTTGATACTCCATTTCATGCACAAAAAAAATCTACAGGATTTAATTTTTTCTCCTTACAGCAAGCCCATTCCAAGTTTTTACCTGTTTTTGCCCCCAACCCAAAGCAGAAAGAAATAAGTTGTTGGTAGGTTTGTTTTAAAGATGCCCTCAAGCCCCTCAGAAAAAGGAAGGGAGACTGGCTTCACTCAGCTCTGCTTTAAAACATAACGGGGATAACACAAGAAGCCAAGCCTGTTCCACCTGTTTGTGGATACAACACTGAAAACAATCACTTGCTTCATCCACAACTGCCGCTGCTGCTCCCGAAGTTGTGCAACTATGGTGGCAAGTGCCAGTTTTACTTCAGACTGAAATCGCTTCCTGTAGGCACAGCTGAAGCCAGAGCATACCCTGCACCCAAGCCACACACCTCTATCACGCACAGCTCTTTGCTGTGAAGATGTGTCTTAGGGTCTTTATACTGAATTAACAAGGAGAAGTAGTCTGTTCACAGTGGAGAGCTCTCAGGAGAAAAAAGTTATTCTTCTCATCTATGTCTCAAAGTTGGAACAAATGTTAAAGCCTGAATCTTCATTTATAATGCTTCCAAGTGTAATGGTCCAGCAGGACACAAAAGCAGCAGAAAGGATCACTCAGATGCAACTAAGGCCATCAAACTTGGAGAGTTCAGCTTTAAGTAGTAAAATAAATAAGCTTCTCTCCATTTGTATTCTACCTTTTTATGCCAACAGTTCCAAGAATTAAAACAGGTGATAAAAAGAGTCCACTAATAATTTTGACATGTACCTGTGTGGTCTGATTTGTACAATCAGGAAAACACCTGCCTTTTCAGTGGAGATGATTTATAGACTTCTGTATAGTTTCAGGAATAGGGTATCCTTTTGAGGTAAAAAATCACTGGCCCTGACACAGGGATGTCCAGCAGTAGTAGTTGTCCTGCAAAAGGAGTGGTGTTTGCAGACCTCTTCCCCAGGACCTGCTTAATCCAATCAAACATCTAACTTTAAAAATTAGTTTAGCCTATAAAGGTCTGAGAAAATCTAAGCTCCTCCAGAGTTAAAGGATGTAGGCATTTAATTCAGGTACATTTAATGAGGTACACTCACAAGCCAGAAGAGTCTAACCCGATAAAGGAAAAAAAATCTATTTACAGTCTTCAGGATGCAAATTCGTATCTGAACCCTCCCTTGAAGAGCAACAAGGCTAACCCTATTCAATCTTCAGAACATGTCAAAAAGGACTTGCTGCTCTACCTTCTTAGGGTCTTACTCATGCTGCCATCCTGTGACAAGAAACAGCAAATGCAAGAAAGGTTCCACAGGAAAACCCCAGATCATTATAAAAACACTCGGGAAGTTCCTTCCCACTTTTTAAGCTTAGAAGCAGGCTGGTATTAAACCTAAAACTCAAAACACGATGCCTTAAAGGGCTGCGTAATTGCTTTATCAATTTCACAGTGATAAACTGTCACTTCTCCTAATCTCTCTTACAGACATTGTCGCAAGAGGAAGAAAAACTACTAAATAGGTCAAGCTAATGAAAGCTTATTATGGATCCAGGGAGATTTTTTTCTTCCTCTGCTCTAAGGGTGTAACAGGTCACATTTTCTTGAAGCACCTTGTGGCAGTGTCAGAAGATTAAAATGCTTCTCCTGGCTGGTTGAAATGAAGTAACCGCAACACATGAAATGAGATGGAACTAGGCTCAGGATTCCCGAGAAGAGAAGCATGCAAACAGTTATTTCAAGCCAGTTAACTGACTATTTCTAAGGTGTTTTAATTACTCCTAATAGTAATAAATCCTGGAAAGACAAGAACTTCACATAATTGGTTTTCTCTTCCTTGCGCTGACAAAGCACTGAGTTCAGTTAGTGAAACAGAGCAACGCAGGTTACCTTGAAGCACCAGCACGTCAGCAGTGATACCAAAACAGAAGGAAAGGCTTAAGTGGTGTCAGACACTCAAACTAGCTATCAGGTTTTGTCTATTCCCTAAGAAACCACCAGAATCTTCAGAAGCTGAATGGGAGTCTGGGCTTAGACATGAAAGGAAAAACAGCTGGCAACCAATTTTGGGGGAAACATCAGGACAAACTTAATGACAAGCACCCTCCCTGTTTTACTGAGGTCATGATGTCAGACACCCACCAAGTATGTTCTCTGGAAAACTGACGAGTCCTAGAACCCAGCACACTGAAAATACAGCTGGAGAATGCCCTTGGGACTGCCAGAGGATGTCACACCTGCCTGAACACACCTGGAAGCCACATATATAGCACAACTCAGTAGCTTTATATGCTGCCCAGGAGTTTCAGACTGGCAGACTTCAGGCAGTAGTCACAGCAGTGTAAAACAAGCAGATCACAGCCCACGCTGCTCTCACAACCACTCTGATGGCTGCCTGTTGTAAGGCTGCATAGACAAGGTCTATAGCTTACTTGACAGGAAAGACTGGCAGTTAGCCCAGTGGGGTCAAAGCAGATTGAAATAGCCTGTAGCCATTATCACCAAAATCCAAAAATCCATAGCCTCTGGCCAGCACTAAAAAATATAAAAAATAAAAGAGCCCAGATCACAGACAGGAGATGCTTAGGCAACTGCAGAAATCTTGAAGGGATTGGTTTTTTGGAGTTAAGATAAAATTAATTATCCAGAAATGCTGGCCTGCACATGTCACTTGTTAAGGAGAACTTGCTAAAGGATAGAATCACATGCCTTAAAACTTGCACCCTGTCAGCAGGGGGGCAGGATTTCTCGAGTAATGAAGATAGACTAATAAAATGTTACAAAATGAAATGCTGATTGGTTCACAAAGAAAGATATTCGTGTGTTCACAAACATTGTAGGCTGCACATTCATCACTACCTATTGCATATTACTCTGCTATGGTGAGAAAGGCTCCTTACAGAAACTCATAGGACAGTAGAATTCAGATACAAGAACTTTTTCAGCACCTCATCCAGAAAGAAGCAGGGATGAAGGTTCTTTTGTCATAAAATTGATATCAAGCGTGACCCAGATGAACCTTATGAGGTTCAACAAAACCAAGTGCCAAGTCCTGCACCTGGGCCAGGGTAACCAGTATTATCAGTACTGGCTGGGAGAGGATCTACTGGAGAACAGTCATGCAGAGAGGGACTTGGGGGTGCTGGTGGGTGAAAAACTGGACATGAGCCACCAGTGTACAACTGCAGCCCAGAAGGCCAAGCACATTCTGAGCTCTATCAAAAGAACTGTGGCCAGCAGGTAAGAGAGGTGATTCTGCCCCTCTACTCTGCCCTGGTGAGACCTCGCCTGGAGTATTGTGTCCAGTTCTGGAGCCCCCAGCATGAGACACACTGGAGGGCGTCCAGAAGAAGATCACTAAAGTGGTCAGGGGAATAGAGCATCTCTCGTATGAGGACAAGCTGAGAATGTTGGGGCTGTTCAGCCTGGAGAAAAGAAGGCTCCATGGGGACCTTCTTTTGACCTTCCAGTACCTGAGGGGGGCCTACATGAAGGCAGGGGAAGGTCTGTTCAAGAGGGTTTGTACAGATAGGACAAGGAGCAATGGGTTCAAGCTGACCAATGATACATTTAGACTAGATATTGGAAAAAAGTTCTTCAACGTGAGGGGGGGTTGATCACTGGAATGGGCTGCCTGGTGAGATGGTGGGGGCCCCATTCCTGGAATAATTTAAGGTCAGGCTTGAGGAGGCTCTGAGCAATCTGACCTGAGTAGAGTTGTCCCTGTATAGGGAGGTTCGATTAGATGACACGTAGAGGTCTCTTCCAGCCTAGAACATTCTAAGATTCTATGAGATCTACCGAGCTAGGCATGAAGAGCCCAGCTGCTAACTGATTACAACACTCAAGGGTTCCTCTTAAGAGAGAGGTAAGGGTTTCTCTTAGAGGAAAACACAGGGGAAGTGGAATCAAAACACACACAGAAAAAGTGGTGACTGTATGCTATGGTTTTTCAGAGTAGGAACAAAACTAACAAGGATCACAAAATAACCTACAACTAGGTCAACTTCAAGAGCTAAGGATTTAAAATAAAGAATGTAAAGTGTCTGACAATTTCACCTTATCTGAAATAAATCAAAATAACATATTATAGCTTTCAATTAGTCTGACACTTCCACAATAAAGACTTTTCCCACAAGGTTTTACTCTGAACTTGCACAGAAATGTGCTAGTACCAGAGCCTAGCTCTTACTGTCATTCTCACTTTCAGAGCAGGAAAGCTGAGGGACATTCTGATCTTCAGAAACACATTTATCTACACATCTGTGCTTTGATAAGGCTGTAATGCAGCCCAAGAAGCACGGGCATGAGCAGAAACTGATTTATTGTTATTGAATTCCACAAATTGTAAGGATAAGTCTACATAATTCATTATACAACTCAACCATAGAGGCAAAGGAGACTACCTCTAACCAGACACATCCAGAAAGAAAATCCAAAGGTTATGAGAAAGTCCAGTACGAGAGGAAAACCCATTGAAATCTATTATCCATTAAACTTACAGTCCACCAGGTTAAATCCATTATTAGCAGCAGCCTGTCCACAGAGACGGAGAACCCCACCAAGCCAGACAACACAGCTCTAACCCCCTCTCAGGGAGCTCCCCAAGCAGCCTGTCTCTTATACTGTGCTGCTGTTTCAATGGCTACCTCATGAAGCAAAACACCTGTTGCCACTTAATCCAGATTATCTCTTAAGGTTGCCTGCCTCCAGTAAGGCAGCCAGGGAGTGTTTTTCTCCATACTCCCTCATGAGAATCTGTATGCTAGCAGCCTCTCGCTGGAAAAAGTTAATATCCATATGTCAACCTCAGTTCTTAGTACTTCAACCTGACACCCAATGGCAAAAGTATTTTTTAAAACATTGTAAGACGTTAATAATCAGCCTCTGATTAAAACTTTTCATCTTAAAAAAAAACCCAACCAACTTCCCTTTCAGCAGTTGCTGTACATTCTGATACAAACAGCTTTTTGGGTAAAATGACTCCTCAGAAGCGATCTCAGCAGGCTCACCAAGAGAGACGTGGTCACCCATGGTACATGTGCCTCTACATCTTGCTGCAACATGAACGCTCCTTGGTGTGTAAATGCTTCCTTTTCCAGTATTTGGTCTCAGAGTTCAGCTGCACAACAAACCTTAGAAAGACAGCAGTTCCACAAGTCAAGTTTTCTTTAGAATTTTCTGGTTTAGTTTGAATTTGTTTAAATGCTACCAAGCAAAATGAGAACTTTATATACCTACATCACACAAAAACACACTGTAAATGTATATATTTATATATAAAACAAGGAGTCCCTCTTGCCTTCCTCACATTAGAGTATTTTTAACATTTAAGGGGTTTTGAGTCTACTTACTCTGCTACTGAGTAGCAGCTCTTAGCCAGGCAGTTCCCTCGACAGTAGCCAAGCACTACTAAAATACCACTTGCACGTGGAACTCCACGCACCTGGCTCAAGTACCTAATTGCTACTACGGTCAATAGCTTTAAAAAAGCTTTGGAGAAAAACACGCAACAGAAGAGCTTGGTAAAGCTTAGATCTCTTTCACGGCACACTCTGGGAAAATAAGCTGCCCCAGGGTTTTGTTTGTTTGTTTGTTTTTTAACTTCTATGATTTAGCATGGCTCATTTTAGTTGTAAGTGCCACTGGAGTGTTTCCTATATGATCCAGAGTTGCTCGGCAGAGAATACTGAATCATGTAGAGGTAACCCAGATGGCAGCAAGGCCACCATGAAACTAAGCCATAGCCCAGGTAGTGGAGGATGATCAAGTCGTCATTGTGACTACAAAGTAAGTGACCACCAAAAATGGCATTTACAACACTGTTCATTTACCTACTGTAATCTACATACTTTCAATAACACTGATGGAGCAAATCATGCAGATTTGAGACCTTTCATCAGAAAGCGAACAGATAGAAAGGCATATGTGGTGAAAGCACTCTAATATTCTTCCTCTGCCTCAAGGCAAGAGGAAAAGTCAGATGACTGATAACAAACCAAACAATTTTAAGTTATATCAGACCTCTAAATGGTTCTCTGAGCAACTCTGATTAGAGAACTTGGATATTATGGGTATCCTCCTTCAGCTAAACAAATTTCAAGTTCTACTTCTGGAACCTTGTACGTGTTGGGTATTTATAGTTAAGAAAAGGAAAATTGGCTAAACATATTTTAAGCTAATAGGACCATTCAAGAAAATAGGGTTAAATAGTCACTGTTGATAGTTTAAAGTGTTAAAACTAAATAACTTTATCTCCTAGATTGAACACCTTGAGTGAAATAGACTGAGTTTGAATAATAGACTTAATATTTATAAGAGAAAAATAAAATACTTTAGCTGATTGGAACCTTCTCCATCTATGTAAATAATCAGAATGTTTCTTGTTTTGGTGGGTTTTTTAATTATTGCTAGTTTTGGTGAAAAACCATACAAAATTTCAGTGTCAAGAAACAGAAGCAAAGAGAACATTTTTCCAGATGCACAGAAAACAGATTTTCAAAGAGCTTAACTCAAGAACTCAAGTATGCAAGACCTTTTTACTAATGGAATCGCAAAGGGGACTTTTTACACACAGAGAAATTTTCCTTAGAAAGGTCAAAGGGTCCAGGAGATACCTTACAAAAAACAAAAATAAATCCTGCTCTGAGAAGGTCAGACAACAGACTGGGCTTGTCTGGTACAATGAATCACAGCATCCAGTTACTCCTGCTGCCTTTTTCTTTCTCCTTTACTTTTCTGTTTCGTAATGGACTGCCGTTAATACTTACGGAGCACGACCAAGGAAGTCTTTCTTCTGCATTGAAGACAGTGAGGGAGGTCTTTTTCACGCCTGGATGAACAGCACCCGCAGTACAACAGCTTGCTACACTACTTGGATATTTTTATCCTTGCACAGGTAGAGCAATCCTTGAATATGTAACGAATGCATAGGAGAGGGAAGGAGCTGTGTGCTGCAGGGTTTATTTCCCATCAGCCTTTTTTCTCATTCTCCAATAACATGGTTATTCAGGCAACAAAAATAAATGAATAATTAAGAAAAATAAACGGATGGAGAAACAAACAAACAAATAAAAAGTTGGTGCTGTAATCCTTATTCAAACGTGGAACTATATGGTAATTCCATCCTTATTTTGAGGACTACTGAGATGGAGGAAACAAAGTCTAGACAACATGGTGGACAACACTCATTAGTGATAAATTGCACGTTCTTCAGACAATAAAGAGTATTAATTAAGTAGCTCTATAACTTTTTAGAATCATTCAGGTTGGAAAAGACTCTTGGGATCATCAAGTCCAACCANACGACATCTGGTGAAACTCTTCCAGCCTAGCAATGACAAAAAATTTAAGAAGCACATGGGATCATTACATTGTTTTAACAATAGAATTTTAAACATTGAACAAAAAAAGATGAAATTAAGCAAAAGCTGTTACTACCCCTTTTTAACACAGTAGTTTGCTCAAGATCACAGGATTTGCTATAGTTACACAAAGAAATTTAGTCAATTACCTGTTTTTTAATGGCAACTGTGGACATTTAAGGACAGTTTACAACTGCAGCCTGTTTTCGTGCCTCCNCTTGGATATTTTTATCCTTGCACAGGTAGAGCAATCCTTGAATATGTAACGAATGCATAGGAGAGGGAAGGAGCTGTGTGCTGCAGGGTTTATTTCCCATCAGCCTTTTTTCTCATTCTCCAATAACATGGTTATTCAGGCAACAAAAATAAATGAATAATTAAGAAAAATAAACGGATGGAGAAACAAACAAACAAATAAAAAGTTGGTGCTGTAATCCTTATTCAAACGTGGAACTATATGGTAATTCCATCCTTATTTTGAGGACTACTGAGATGGAGGAAACAAAGTCTAGACAACATGGTGGACAACACTCATTAGTGATAAATTGCACGTTCTTCAGACAATAAAGAGTATTAATTAAGTAGCTCTATAACTTTTTAGAATCATTCAGGTTGGAAAAGACTCTTGGGATCATCAAGTCCAACCATCAACCCTACTCTACAAGTTCACCTCTAACCCCTATCCCACATCTAAGCATCTTTTAAATACCTCCAGGGACGGTGACTCAACCACCACCCTGGGCAGATCATTTTTGTATCTTCTTTAGTCTAACTTCATAATGCTTATGCAGTTACATAATACAAATGCATACAAGAGTTTCTGAGATTTTAAGAGGGTTGTTTTGTTGGTTTGAAGGGGTTTTTTTGGTTTTTTTTTTATTTTTTTAAGGATGTTGTAAGGCCATATGT